>CM021100.1:413168091-413200547 GCA_007115665.2 Sequoiadendron giganteum | reverse complement strand
TTGTTCCATGTAAATTGTTATGTTAATGAATTAATGAATATCAAGTTTCCCCTTTGGGAAAATGTAATAGGCTTTGGAAATGAATTAAAGGGAAAATTAAGGAATAGTTAAATTCAATTAATTAAGGGAGTCCTAAATAAATGTGAAAGTGAAAACAAATTACATTTTACAATAGAAAATTAAGGCACAATTAAGTCAAATTTTAACTAGGAGGGCCCAAACAAGTGAGAAAATGTAAAAGGATACATTTTTTTGTCACTATAGGTATTTACTCTAACTTTCCTTATTTTATGTATGAAAGATGATTCCCGTAAATCTTGAATAGATAATTTTTTTTGGAGAATAGATGTTATGATTTCTAATGAGAAGGTTGCTCTGGATAATATAAATGATAATTTCTCAATACCTCATCCTAAAGATCATACTACTCTACCAAAAGGAGATACTTATGATGTTCTTGTGGACCCTAAATCTTTTGAGAAAGTGATTAATATTGGAAATTATGTCTCTTAAAAATAATATAAAACCATGTTGATTTATTCCATTCTTATCTTGATATATTTGCTTGGTCATATGAGGAAATTTCGAGTATTGATGAATCTATGGTAGTTCATAATATCATTATATGTCATGATGTCAATACTATTAAATAGAATATGCATAAAATGAATCACAAGGATAGGGTATCTCTAGAATCATCATGGGAAACATACCCTTAAGTGCCGATGAAAATTCAAAAAATCAGAGTTAGGCAACTTGACGTAAAAATTTCAATAATTTATCTATATTATTTCAAAAATATGCAAGAATAGAATTTGTAGAAAATTGGATGTACTTTCTAAACTACTAGGTTTATTTTTTTAAAAACCTATTTGTTGAAAATTTGAAATCTCAATGCAGTAGAACTTAAATTTCAAGGAAAAAATAAGAAGTAGGCGTCTGTCTAACCACCCTAACCACAATAAAATGATAATAACTTTTTTGCAAGATTTTAGATATAAGTAGATGACTCATGTCCCAATGTGATGCATATTTTTATTTATAATTTTTTCAAGTAACTAATTTATAATGAATTTTTTTTTACAACTTTTAAAAGATATAAAAACTTGTATGTTTGACCACCTTAACTTGGTAAAAACTTCATAAAATTTATGTTTTTAATCCTATAGTATGTGAAGCACAGAATGGGATGCAAGTTTTGGATTCAAAAAATGTGATACCATTTGAAAGCTATAGATTTTTTTCAATCAGGACTTTAGTCATAATTCACATAGAAAATAAATAATATTATTTTATTAATTCAAAGTAAAGTATAATTTATATTGGTGGAAAGTTGAGAAACTCCTTTAAAAACCCTTTTTGTTTCATCGATTTTGGGTAAAAAAAAAGTCGTCAGCCACATGGGCCATCATATCACTTATATATCACCACTTTTTTGTCCCATCATGATCCTACACATACCTGATACTCTATTAGTGAAGACTAAGATATAATTTTTTAAGTTTTTTTTAATCATCCCATTCACGATTTTCTTTTGATATCGAATGTTGTCACTAATAATAAAATTGATGACCTGAAATTCAAATTTATATTCACATTTTTTTTATCTTAATAAGGCTTTTGTTAAGGATTTTTTATTACCTAATATTTATATGATTATAAACTTGATTTCAAGCCATTCCTTATTATCCTTTTGTAATATCATAAAATTACACCCCATGGCAATTTCACATTTGTAAGTTTGCCCCCACGTTTATGGTGCCTAGTCATATTTATGACAAGAGTGCATTATGAGTCAAAATTTTGTAATTCCAACTCCATAAGGAGAAATGATGAATAAATAGTAGTCTAATACCTTATTTCTTACAAATATGTTAGTTGGATTCCTATGCCATGTGTAGATGTCTATATGGTACACTAGTGTCCCCATAGTTTGTGAGTTCAAATGAGGGAATCTCGAGAGTCCTTTCCTGTGATACATTTCACTGTGGTAGAATCTCAAGAGTAAAGGATCCTCCCTCCCATGAAACCTCATAAAACTCTATTTTCACTCATTTGGTAAGTGATTCTATCTCTCTCAAATCCAACTTTTTCTCTTTTTTCTCTTCTCTTCTACATCATGTTTCTACGGAAAATCTCTATTAGATTGGTATCATAACAAATTACAAATCTCTCTTGGAAGATTGAAGTGTCACATTTATGAAACCATCAGAGACCCACAAACTGTTGGTATTTCTCTCTTGTCTATCTGATACAATTTATATTATGTCTATATCTTTTGGTAAGTGTTCTCCTTCATGGTGGGTTTTAATCTTATAACCATTGTGTCTAAATTGCTTTATGTCTAATTTATTTGGTGTCTATTATTATCTCTAACTATATTTGTGGTTAGTGGAGGCGGGAACATGAAAACAAGGGTTTGATTGTGACAATCCCCAAAACCACCCAAACATTTTTCTCCATCCTTCTTGTGTGCATTTTGTTCATGAGGATCTTGTAAGTTGACATCTCTCTTTTCTTGTAAATTATTATCCTTGTTGTATTTTTTGCACATTCTTATTTAGTGGATTAAACAGACCTCACGCCCTGAATAGTTAGAAGATTCTTTAAGTTTTGACTGAAGGGTTCATTCTTTGTCTGTATGAGACACTAGCACATCCTTGATACAACAATGTATCATGATATCATACGAATCACATGCAAACATCCCTTGGCCAAGAGATTCTTTTGTTGTCTTAGAAATATTTGCAATCTACACTTTCGATCCCTGAAGTTTTCTATCTATAACAAGTCTTGAAACTATTATTTTAATACATTTTTTTTCAATCTATTTTATCTTAATTTTTTTAATTAATATTAAGTAGTTCTCAGGTTACTAAGGGTAATTTTTCCCTACTGACTCTTCCTTGATACATGGGAGTAGTGAATCGCCTCCTTCACGTTTTGGTGAACTCGATGTGAATGAAGTCATGTTGGATATTTTTCTATAATGTTTCAATGTCTATAAAAATTCTTTTTCTAAGGAATATTTTGATATGTTGCATAATGCATTAGAAAATTTATTAGTGGAATATTCTCCTATCCATAGATCTCCTAAACAAATTTGTTCATTCCAAGCATCCTTTTCTTCTTTGAAAGTTGAAGAGTTTGTGAATGTAGTAAAAGTCTCTATTGCACCATAGAAGCCTAAGTTACCCATCATTTATATGAATTCGGCTAGACCTTAAAAAGTTATTCACTCTATTCATGGGGTCCCATTTAGAAATGATTCATCAAAACTTTACCTGATAATTTTTAAAGCTACATCTTCTTCCTATAATATTGTAGGTCACACCTACAACACTAGGAGAAATTAAGAAAATTTGAAACAACCTACTTCTCAATATTATTCTTAGCCTACTTATTTTTTGACTTATTTACCACCTCCTCAACCAATTCTTCCTTCTAAACCTAAACCCATAACTAAATTACTTGGTGATTATGATATTGTGGAGAAACTCTATGTTAGCCCCACCAAGATCTCACTATGGAACTTGCTTCAGGAAAATTTGGTTTATGAATGTATGCTTGAAGAAGCCTTATCAAATATTATCTTGTCTTCTTCTTCTAGCTCGATGGATCTTAATTCATTCATAGCTCATATTTATGTGGATTCACTAAATATTATGTTATATCCACAAGAACTCCAACCCTCAGAAGTACAAAAGAAAGCAAATGATTTGATGATAATTTTTAATATTAATAATATTTTCATTAGGCATGTTCTCATTCATACTGGTTCAACACTCAATATATGTAGCATCAAATTATTTCTTAAGATTAAGATGGAATTGTCTTCTCTTGATGTGTCTTTATTGTATATTCATGAACTTGATGATGGTAATTGACAAGCCCTAGGCATGATTATCTTTCATTTGAGGTTAGGAACCTTTATCATACCCACATTGGTCTATATTATGTCAGCTACTTTAACTTACAACATTCTTTTAGGAAAACCCTATATTCATTCTTTGGAACCAATTACTTCTACTTTGCACCATTCCCTAAAGTTTAATATTGCAAATAATGAAGTATTCATGATCAAGTATAATCCTAATTCTTCTCATATTTCTCAGATGGTAGCAAGTGGATGTGCCTTGGTTGCATATACTCTTAATAAATGTATTCATTCATTATCTTCTAATGTGTTGAATACATATTTGGTGGTGCTTATTTTATATTCTTCCCCTGAGACAGATGTCCTTAAAGAGGATCACCTTGGAGCATGGAATCGTAAGTATTCCCCTTCCTATTACTCTTCTAAACAAAACAAATGTCTTCCTAATGGTTGGGTATCCTTAGGTTTTTTTTATTTTTTTATTAGGGAATACAAGGTTGATCCCATCCACCTTCAATTTTCTACTATTTAATACACATTTAATAAGAAATTTTATTGTCCCCATGCTAAGTAAGATAACATCATGTACATGTATCACACCACTATGTCAAAATGTGATGCTTATATATTTATCTATTTCTATACATCAAGAAAATACTATACAAAAACATGGTAAGGTAACATCATGTACATGTATCACACCACTATGCCAAAATGTGGTGTTTATATATTTTTATATGTATATACATCAAAAAAATACTATACAAAAATAGTTACAAACTAAATTTTAAACTCCTTCACCATTGAATGTCCCTTAAAGTGAAAATTGCAAAATTGCCTTGACAACATTTCCCAATTTTGCAACATTTTACAAAAATGACTCAACCATCCACCTAGAAACCTCACATTGACTCAAAATACCTTAAATATATTAGAAGTGGTATTTAAGACCTTATTACATCATGAAAAATAAAATCCAAACCAAAATCCTAATCACTTTGCAACATTTCTACCTAAAGATCTCTGGTGCCTTGCACCAATGTTACAAAGTTTGATCCATTGAAATTTTTTTTTGCTAAAATAGATTTTTGAGGGTGTTTAGCTAAATGGCTTATGTTGTTAACTAAGTTTGGTCCTAAATTTATTCCTCAAAAGTAAATAAAATGACAAGCCTTGATGGACCATTTAGCTAATGCTACTTCACTATTAACATCACTTAATCATGACTCATTCCCTAATGAAATATTTTTAACAACCAGAAAAGGAAACATGGGAATTTTATTTTAATTGGTTCTAAGTGTTGAATTTTCTCTAAATCAGGGGTTATATTAATAATACCTTTAGGAAATCATATTCCCTTATCCTACCATTTAAAATTTCTATCCATGAATAACAAGGTAGAGTATGAGGCCCTTATCATTGGAATATGTGAAGACTTATCCTTAGGTGTTCAACACATTCATATATTTGGTGATTCTCATGTGGTCAGTAAGTAAATAAATGGATCAGATCATGTAAAACATGATAATTTATCCCAATATAAAGACCTAACAATGGCATTGCTATAATGATTTTAATGTTATACCATTGATAATATTTTGTGAAAGGAAAATTAACATACAGACACAATGGCAAGTGTTGCTTCCCTTGTATCTCTTAAATATCCTTCTATAAACTTCAAATTTGCAGTGCATATGATTTGAAAACCATCATTAGATGAAAATATAAAAGAAGTGTTACTGACCAATATTGAAGTCTCTAGTGAATTTTACACACTGATATTTAATTACTTAAAAGAAGGTATGTTTCATTAGAAACTAACAACTAAAAACACTACAACTCATATTTGAGAACTTACAACTAGATACATAATATTAGCTAATTTCTTATATAATATCCTTTGACAATCTCTCGTTTAGATTCCCTAAAAAATTAGAGATCCCTATAGCCCTTGAGGAAGCTCATATTGGTGCTTATGGGGGTAATTTTGGGGAAGAACGTTAGTTCAAAGGTTACTTTGCATGGGATATTTTTTGCAACATATGGAACATGACTGTTTTGGTCATGTTAAGAAGTGTCACAAATGTCAAGAACATAACAATTTGATCCATGCTCCTACTTCTGAACTTCATGCTTAGATTCTTATTTGTCCATTTTTGGTTTGGAGGTTTGATCTCACTAGAAAATTATCCTCTCCCTCTTCTAGACATACATTTAAAATTACCATCACAAATTATTTCACAAAATGGATAAATGACATTCATCTTTATTCCACAACCATTGATTAAATTTATCATTTCATATTTGAACACATTATTTCTTTCTTTGGAATTCCTTGCATATTACTTCTAGTCAATGTTACACCCTTTAAGAACAATGATGTGAAGAATTTTTTTGAAACATTTCACATTCAACACCATTTTTTAACACCTTACTACCCATAGTCTAATGGTCAAGTGAAATCAACTAATAAAAACCTTGAATTTTTTTTGCAAAAAATAGTAAGAAAACACAATAAGGATTGGTATGCTCAATTATCTTATTCATTATGGTCTTATCATGAAAGTATTCAAATATACACAAGAAGTACACCTTATAACCTTATTTATGACACTAACGCAATAATTCCTTTAGAGATAAATTTCCTCATTGAGAATTTCTCTTAGGGGCTTATTGATGGCACCATAGTATATAAGGAGAAATGATTATAAAAACTTGGAATTCATTATGAATAGTGTATTAATTCTGTCTATCATCCTCAAACTTATTCCAAAATAGTGCAACAAATTTACAATGATAATGCCATCCCTCATTCATTTTCTACAGGTGATTTAGTGTTATATGAAAATCAACATATTGTTAATGTTGCCTTGGGCAAGAAGAAAAGTTTAGTCTCAATTGTCTAGGACCCTATGTCATTGATGAAAACTATGGGTCTGGAGCATACACATTACTATAAACAGAGGTTACACCTCTCCAAGAACCTATCAATGTTTTGTATTTGCATAGATATTACACTTAACATTTCCTTTTGAATAGTATGCATATTAAATCATGTTGTTAGATTAACTAGATAGTTGTTTATTTTATCTTATATTGATTCATTATTGACAAAAATTCTTGCTTTGTCTTCAATTATGTGGAGTAATTTTTCATTATGTTGAATTATTACTTTCGTTTACATGCTATTCCAAATTTATGTGTGTTGTGTTAAATTAGATCATTACATGCATTTAATTTTATAATTAAACCATAATTGCATTTAGTTTCAAACAAAACACTTAATCAAAATGTAGTGTCTAGTATAAACATAAGTTTTTAGGTTAGATCATAGAGATATTTATCAATAATCTTATAAATATTGTTTAACATATCACATTGACATCTAACCCAAATAACAACTCATAGAAAAAAACAAATTTTTTCATATATATAACAATATAATGAAATTTTATATACATTGTCACCATAATAACAAAATGTGGTATAATATAATATAGTACATCTAGTGTGGTCTATGGCTACGACACTCATAAGTTCCTAGTGGTGGTTCTCATCATGAGATAGTCAATCTTAATCTATGTTGTCCATATTAGACTAGACTCTAGCTAGATCTACTTGAACTGTAGTAAGCACTCTCTCTCTCACCTGTCAGGTTCTAACCACATGAAAACATGTGACTCACTCTCAGATGGAACTCAGGTGGGTCAAAGCTCCTCATATATATCATGCAACTTATCTACCTCAACTCTTGACCTTCTCCTCTCTAGTTGTGGATAGATTCACACTCCTCATATCCTCCTCATACAACATCCTACATCTAGGTAATGGATCAAAAAGGTTAGCATGAAACCCTACACTAGGTGGTGGCATATGCTTCACTTGTGTGGCCTGATGTGGTGGAAATGAGGTGACCATATTTGCAATAACTCAATGGAAGAGGTCTCACCACTCTCACATACACACTGTAAGACGGTAATCATAAAGAATATTTTAAAAATACATGATATGTAAATTTAATAAACAAAAAAAAAAAAACCTATAATAACACATCATCACCTAGATCACTAGCCTACCAATCAAGATCTTGATGTGGGATAATAGGTCCCTCATAATCAAGAAGTGTGGAAGGTCCAACACCACTTCCCTCCCCATGATCATCAAGGGTAATGCCTAATGCAGCTACAAACTGTGATCAGTTGACTCATGGATGAGATAAAGGTCTCTCCTAGGGGGCATCTACTACCTCCTCTAGCTCATCAAGATCATCACTCATAGGTTGTGTATCCTCCTCATCCACCTTGAGGTTCTCTACTCTATCATCATCATTAGAGTCTCTATCCATGGCCCCATCCTTTCTCTCATCTCCATGAACTAGAAGATGTCTAATGTCATGTGGGAGGTGATGTATAGGGAAGACATGTATTGGTTGTGATCTCATCCATTAGTACTCATAGGCTATAGTGGTAGCTATGTCATCCAATTCTGATGTTGGGGGCATATCATTAACCTCATCATCTGAATTGCTAAATATGACATCATCTATCAAGGTACAATGTATGTCTCTTTGCTAGGAGCCACTTTGTGTTTCTCTCAAATATGTAGGTTATGGCCTAGGAGGTATCTACACCTATCTAAATTTCTACAAAACTTGATCATAATAAAATGGCATAACTATGTATTCATATTGTCCAAGCAAGAAACCTATCTTGCTACATCTTGACAAGTTTTCATGTGAGATATTTCCACTAGGGTATGGTTTGGTATGGTCTTCATACTATCCTATCCTCCTCGAGATGATCAAATTGCACCCTACAGTACGAAAAATACTTGAACTGCCAAACCCATATCAATATGTAGCTAAATGCTCATGGATAACCCATGATCGCTACCATAGTATACCCTATAGGCCTTGTACACATGATATGCTGAAAGGAAAAAACCTATATTACCATATAGTGTACTATGATTTGTAAATGTCGATTAAAAATTTGTAAAAAGATCATGATAGAGATGAGCCAACATATTGCAACCCTAGGCATAAATGATTTGATGTCACTCCATCTGGTGAATGATGCAAATGAGTCCTCCATCTAAGTGTGCACATCATCTATTTGGTATAAGTGATAAATCAATAGAAACCACTATAATCCAAAATAAGAATGGTGAGTGACCATCTAATATCCACTGCATCTTGACATGAGCTTCAATGTCTTGTGGTGGAATAGGGTGACCCACACAATACTCAATATCTCATCTCATCTACCTATGTGTCTAATCCTTTTTAAAAGGAAGATCTCACCCAAGATGGGTAATCTCAAAAAATGGCACACATCCTGTAGGGTCATCATCATCTCTCCTATAGGTAGATTGAGTATGCATTTATTTGCACTCCATCTCTCCAAGAATGCCATCAGTATAGCATTGTGATACCTCATGTGTGGTATGAGTTAGATCCATAACAAACTTTTTTCACAAAATGTTTCAACCTACTCCTCGATAAGTTAGGTAACATACTAAAAGAGAAGGATGATTATTTTTTCTCCTAAGCACTAGTGAGCATGTCCAAAACCCGAAAGAGATGAAATAAATCATCAGTAACATGCTTAAAAAACATCAATCAATAAATTAAAAGTGAATTTATTTTTCTCTATTATGCTTAGGAAATTTTGGATGGGGGCTCTTATACACTTTGGCCATTTAGGGATGCATGGGAAAAATGGGAAAAGTGCGCCACTTTTTGACAGGGTCCCAGAACCTTCTAAACATGCATTAAAAATGATAAAAAAAAACATAATCATAGTGTAAGGTATAGTGGAATCATCATGCATCGAATCTGATTGTGTGCCACCTCATCTCATAGAAAATCTAATCTAGGGGGTTGGTATGGTCCCGAAATCAACAGTGTCAACTCCTCTCTACACCAAGGTAATTTAAAAATGGTAAATGTCAATATGATGGTCAAAATATTATTTTTTAACTATAATATGTTAAAGAATTTTATTGGGTCATTTCATTCAAAACATCATAATGGGGTCTAGAGAACTCCATTTTCAATGTCATTTGTTGTGTGGGAATCATGGTTCTGACTCTAAACTTATTTTATGATTACTGATATACATGGTGTTTTAACCTCAATAACCTATTATAAACATTCAGATCACCAATTAATGAAATTTGATTAGACTAGATTGCTACCTTGATTCCCCCTCCATAAACTAAGAGGAATTAGGGGGGCATACATCTACCCTTGAATTTGATTTTTCATAGAATTTAGAGATGTTTAAGATGATTTTAAATGGCCAATGAATCAGTTTTGCAGTATGTGGTTCCTAACATTATGGCTTTGCAAATGATTACATTGGGGGCTTCATTCTCCCTGTTTGTAAATGAATATTCATATGAGTATTCTTATATTAAGTGAAATTTACTTTAAATACTTTATCTTTTATATGCACATAGTGTCATATGGTCACTAAAGTGGTGGCTAAATGTAGTGTAGAAAATTGTACTCCTTTTTACGTGATAGTACAATTTCACACTTAATTTGGACCCATTTTACTGATCTTTCATTTATGCATTTTTAACCTTCATAAACAAGCTCCTAATCCCCTTTATTATGCATCCTAATTCCTATTTTTACCATTTTCTAACATTACAACACACATTGAATAAATGTGTTATTTAATTAATGACCCTGAAACACATTGATTCTATACTTTTAGGATAGGACCCATTCACCCTTGGGAGAATGGGTCCCCTTTAAGTCCCAAAACCTATATTTAAATTTTTTTTGGGGGTATTTTAAAGTCTCATATTTAAGGTTCAAATGTTATCTATCGAGATCTAATATTCAAGAACTTAGAAAATAATCTTATAAAAACTAGTGCTTCTCATAATTTCAAACTAGAGAGAGATTTATTTACAAGAGAACAATTTTGGGAGATCAAGGGGAAAAGGAGAAATTTTGGAGAACATTCAAGAGAGAAAATTTAAAGTCCTGGAGAAGCATTTTGATAGTATTTTCAAGTCTTGAAGCTTATTTTGTCAAACATTTGATCAACCATTATGCATGATTGAAGGTTGATGCCTATGGTGGATCAAGATGGATTATACGCTTGGGAGATACACTAGGCCATTATCCTTAACCTAACATGACTTATATCCTAAGTGATCCCATCTATCTTCATTCTACTAGGAACCTTCAACAAGGTATTATAATATTTTATATATATTATGGTATTTTGAGTTCTACCTAATCGGATCTACAAAATAGTTCATCTCATATATATCTAGAAAAGTTTCATGGTACAATATCATAGTCTATCAAAAAAGGAGCTTGTAGGAATAATCACAATATACATCAGTTTCTATTGCATATATATATATATAATCAGGTCTACCTAACATTTCCCCTATCCTCTAATAGTGACTCTATCTCCTATGAGGGTATCTCCTGTAATACCCCTCTGTTTTGTTTCTTGTTCAAGTTGCTTTATGCTATGTTTGGTTGCAATTACTTTGATACTGGATACATTTTGTTATGATTTTTTGATCATTACTATTGAGTGACAACTATTATTGTGGGATGTAGTTATCTGATTTTGTTTCACATGCATTATGGATTAATGATGTTGTAGAGTTAACATGAGATGTTATTATGAGATTATTGGAATTATGATGGAAGTGTCAGTGTAATGCCCCGCCAAGTAACCCTAAAGGAAGTTGCAATTAATATCTTAAGCGAACCAATTTTTTTTTTTTTTTAAAGTGCATTTAATATACACATTCACTTACTAATTAACAACAACCTCTAAGGCTACAAGGTTAGGATTACTTAAACCCACATATACATATCACATATAACCATAGCCTTATGAATTTTATGAAATAAACATCATACATCATAAGAATACCACATAACATAATAAGATAATCAACCAAGATACAATCTCATAAACATTATCTTAAACCAATAGTTACATCACTCATTCTCAGAATGAGGCAATAGTACAAAAGATTACAATTACAAACTTCCACCTCATAAACATAAGAGGGATAAAATAACTTATACAAGTTAAAATATTACAATGCAAGATAATACAACAAGAACCATGAGCTGACCATCTGAATGTCTCGCCACCAAGTACTGAAGATCGATGGGGACCCAATGATTTTGGTGCATGTTCCACCCAACCAATGTGGTACCCGAAGGCCCACCCCCCATGCTAGGAGATAGTAACAAAGTAACATGGACTAAAATCTACTACCTCTAACCAAAGGTAGACTCAAACTGACTCAAACTGACATAACCAACCAAATGAATTAACAAGTACAACTCATTCACCATACAAGTATGAATCAAGTACAACTCATGTACAATACCAATACAAATCAAATACAATACAAGTACAATACAAGTACAAATCAAATACAATACATGTACAACTCCAACATCATTGACATAGGTCACATTGCTTCCAGACATAAAGTAGATCAAGTATGTTCAAATAACCATAAACATAAAATAATTAACAACAGTTGTCATAGATAGAGTGTCATCGCAAGGTTTGTCATGACATCTCCTCTGGGCATTCTTCATAGGCTCCGACACAAGTAATCCTAGTGGCCTCAACCGAATCCCAGCACTCATACTCACACATGCGGAATCAACTACCTCTCGCAAGAGCAAGATAGTTGATCTTGCCATTCTAGGCCTTCTCACTCATCTCAAGTCTATACAATCCCTTGTGTCTATGAGTGAGAATTAAATTATCTTGATTAGTGAGAAGTTATTCCTAATCTTCTAAGTACATTATTTTAATTATCACTTGTTTAAATCACTCCTGAAGGTTATCCAGTTTACCTCTTTGGGCTCTGGTGCCTAACAGAAGCCACTCTTCTATTTGACAACACACACCCAAACAATCCACCAAGGGAACCACAAGTGCATATCAACCAGGCATCATAATCCACTCCAACACAAGGAGGATACAAATAATAGAAACTCACTCCAAACATCTTGGAGGCAACAATCACATAGTCCACTCCTTTCACAGGAGGTACAAAAGATCTTACTCCAAACATCTTGGAGGCAATAACACATAATCCACTCCTTTCACAGGAGGCAACAAGATGAAACCACATAACAAGGTCACTCCATACAAGGAGACACGGATCCCATAATCCGATCCTAACCAAGGAGGTGCAAACATCCCCGTTCATGAAAACCGGGTAAAACTGAAAAGACGCCATGCACTACCCAAGGGAAAACAACTGGATGGCATAGAGATTCAATAACCCTTATCCTCTAAGTTTTTCTGGAAGACTTATAATTGAGGACTAACACTAAATCCCAAAACCAACAATGCAACTTGACGATATAGCAACAAAAGCATTCAAGTCATCAATCAAATCTAATATTTGGATTTCCTAAATCCATACTCATTCAATAGGTAGTGTTGACAAAGTCAAAGACATGGTAACTAGATCATCTAAAATAATCATAACCCCTATTTCCCTTTTCATTATTGGAAATCTAAAACAATTAAACTTACTTCCTTTTACTAAATACAAAGAATTAAATCTTTTAATATAAGCATGAGGAAGATACTACTTTTGGATATACTAAATCCATATCTCTTTCATAATCCAATTACAATGATTCAATTAATCTAAATAGAAATTAATAAATAACATAATTGATTGTTTCATCAATAAAACAACTTATTAATTTACTTTTAAATTGACACAAATCCATGCAAGTAAACTCTTTCTATTTCCTAACCAAATCTTACATCTCATTCAATTTTCTATTTAACACATTCAATCACTTTAATATAATAACATATTGTTTCTCTATCCATTTTCCATATACACTAATCAATCCATTTTTAAATCTCTATTCCATAATACATTGCATACATCTTATAAAAACGAAATACGATAATGAATTTACCCTTAACATATTTTACATGCTCCATATTATGTATACACCAAACATATATATTAATAAACTCAATTATATAGATTCTTTAATATTCCAATCACAATGATTAATTTGTTCTATGGAAATAAAACATAATAACTATTTGTCTTTTTCAATTTAGTTAGTTCCTAAATTTACTTATAATGTAACCTAACACTATTGCAAACAATCTTTTCCAATTTTCTATCCGGAGTCTATGTCTCATCAATCATCCATTTAAAAACATGCAATTTCATCAATGTATACAAATATCTTTTGGCTTGTCTATTTGGCCACGCATTCATATTGTTTCTAATTAAATCCCATTAATTAAAATAAACATTTAAATATAAATATTTTTATAATTCTTCAATATATTTAAATATCTTTTTCCTTATCAATTTTGTCCATACATTCAAAACTTATCTTTTAAACTCTTCATGCAAAGCTAAATTACACGCACTTAAATAAAATAAGGTAAATACTGATTGAAAATACTCATGGATATATATATACATCTCAATATATTTTCTTCAATCATATTAACAAAATAACCATTTCCTTTTGAAATCAAGTAATTATTTCTATTAAAAATATATATTTCTCTATACATTTTCTACACATACTAATTATCTCTTTTAGAACAATAATAATACCCAATTTGCAAACAAAAGAATAAAATAATATAAAATATTATTTATTCTCTCAAATGGATAAATACCTTCAATATACATATACTAAATATAAATTAATATATTTAAATATATTTAATCATTAACATATCTTCTATCCTTTGCAGAATATCAAATTGATTAATTCAAAATAAAATATCCTTTATCATCAATATTTCAAAATATAAATATATTTTTCCAATTAAATCAAATTAATAATTGGACCTTTTACATATGAATTTAAATTTCACAATACAATTGTAAATTATGCATTCTTTAAATCAAATATTTAACTCCTTCAATTAAACTTTAACATGCCATTTTAAAATAAACAATAATTTCCCAATATGTTTATAATTTTAATTCCACTAATCTAATCTACAAATTTTATTTAAAATAATATAAATAAATATAATACTTTAGTATTATAAATTATAATATAAAATATTATTAAATAATATTTTAATATTATAATAACAATACATAAAATATTAATATTCATAAATATCAATTTATTATTATTTTATTTTCAGAACAGCCATGGGAAAATAATTTAACAGTAGTCTCATGTTTCAAGCATAACTCAAAAACTACGATCTGGGTACTTGAGATTTTTGGAAAAGCATTAGAAAATTACAAAGTGAAAAAACCCTTTAAATTTCTTGAAAACCCAATTTGTGAAAGTGAATTTATAAGTGGCGCAACCAGACGATTTTACCATGAAAATATAACTATACTGCAGATTTTAAAATCCGATTTTTAATAATAACAAAAGGTTTCATTTTCTAAAAACATTCTAAATGCATTGTTCAATCTCTATGTTTGATTTCAATAACAATAAAATCAATTTCTCCAAATAATTTATGTTCAACTAAGGTTTTCACAATTTTTACTCAAGAATTTTCACAAGCAAAGGCAGTAAATTTGTTTAATTCTTTTCTTCTAATATCAAATTTATTTTCTAAAACAGATTTAACAAACAAATCTTTAATCATTACTATTTTAAAGAAAACAATCAAGAACAATAAAATACAAAGAGGAAAACCTGGTACAAGAAGCTACAGGAAAAGATGAATTTCTGATGCAAGCCTCCTCCAAAGATTTCCTGGATTTTCTTCAATCTTCCAATAAATCTAATCCAAAATCCAACAAATGCAAACGATATTTCCTTCAATCAATTCTACAATCAAACTTTCTTCAAACCCTTGTGCAAATTTTCCAAAATTTCTTCCCTGCTGTAAAAATGTATTTTTCTAAAAACTTCTTCCCTAAAATTAAAACATGTATTCTTTATAAATCAAAAATACCTAATTCAACCCTAATTCACATTACATGCAAATTAGATATTTCAATTTCAATTTCAATTTCAATATTTACAACCCTAATTCACATTACATGCAAATTAGATATTTCAATTTCAATTACAATTTTCAATTTCAATTTCACTTTCCAAAAACCTACTTTCAATTTAATGCAATTTCAAATAATAAATTAATTTCCAAGGTTGCAACCAATTTTTCAAATAAACATTTAATTACAATTTCTAATTTAATTCTCACACGTTGGAATTAAATTCCAAAATTAATTGTAATTCTTTTATTTCCTTTCATTCTCTTGAATCACATTTAATTAATTAATTTAATTATTTAATAGCTAAATTCAACCCCCTTGGATTAAATTTAATTAATTAAATAAAATAAATGTAATTAATTAATTTAAGTATAAAATTTTACCCACATTGCATTATTTAAATTAAATAACTATCAACATGATTTAAATGCAATTATTCTAAATATCTATTTCCAAATCAATAATCCTTCAGAAATAAATAACATTAAAACAAGACAGATAATAACTCGACACACACAACTGACGACACACTAAGGCTAGGGCATAGACTTGACACATGTTACCTAGCTACTATCTCCCATTCAACTTAACCGTTGGATCGACATGCTCAAACCTGTGAAGCCAGGTGGAGTCGATGTCATGTACCTACAATCCTGCAACCAAGTAAACAACATCATACAATATATCCAGCATATAATACACACCGTGAAGAAGGAATTACGGATTCGCAGGGCGCTCGCAAGCGAGTGATGCGAACTTGTCCTCTTCACCAATACACTCATCGAAACTGACACTTTCATCATAATCCAGTAATCTCATAAGAACATCTCATGTTAACTCTACAACATCATTAATCCATAATGCAAGTGAAACAATAATCAGATAACTGCATCTCACAATAATAGTTGTTACTCAATAGTAGCGATCAAAACATTATAACAAAATGTATCCAATATCAAAGTAATTGCAACCAATCATAGCATAAAACAACTTGAACAAGAATCAAAACGGAGGGGTATTACAGTTTCAATGAGTGTATTGGTGAAGATGACGGTTTCGCATCACTCGCTTGCGAGCGCCCTACGAATCCATAATTCATTCTTCACGGTGTGTATTATATGTTGGATATATTGTATGATGTTGTTTACCTAGTTGCAGGATTGCAAGTACATGACACCGACTCCACCTAGCTTCACAGGTTTGAACGTGTCAATCCAACGGTTAAGTTGAACGCGAGATAGTAGCTAGGTAACATGTGTCAAGTCTATGCCCTAGCCTTAGTGTGTCGTCAGTTGTATGTGTCAAGTTATAATTTTTCTTGTTTTAATATTATTTATTTCTGAAGGATTATTTATTTGGAAATAAATACTTAGAATAATTGCATTTAAATCATGTTGATGATTATTTAATTTAAATAATGCAATGTGGATAAAAGTTTATATTTAAATTAATTAATTATATTTAGTTTATTTAATTAATTAAATTTGATCCAAGGGGTTGAATTTAGTTATTAAATAATTAAATTAATTAATTAAATGTGATGGAAGAGAATGAAAAGAAATAAAAGAATTAGAATTAATTTTGGAATTTAATTCCAACGTGTGAGAATTAAATTAGAAATTGTAATTAAATATTTATTTGGGAAATTGGTTGCAACTTTGGAAATTAATTTATTATTTCAAATTGCATTTTAAATTGAAAGTGGGTTTTTGAAAAGTGAAATTGAAATTAAAGTTGAAATTTGAAATTGAAAGTGAAATTGAAATTGAAATTGAAATTGAAATATCTAATTTGCATGTAATGTGAATTAGGGTTGTAAATATTGAAATTGAAATTGAAATTGAAATATCTAATTTGCATGTAATGTGAATTAGGGTTGTATTAGGTATTTTTGATTTATAAGAATATATGTTTTAATTTTAGGGGATAAAGTTTTTAGAAAAATACATTTTTACAGCAGGGAATAAATTTTTGGAAAAATTGCACAAGGGTTTGAAGAAAGTTTGATTGTAGAATTGATTGAAGAAAATATTGTTTGCATTTGTTGGATTTTGGATTGGATTCATTAGAGGATTGAAAAAAATTCAGGAAATCTTTGGAGGAGGCTTGCATCAGAAATTCATCTCTTCCTGTAGCTTCTTGTACCAGGTTTTCCTCTTTGTGTTTTATTGTTCTTGATTGTTTTTCTTTAAAATAGTAATGATTAAGGATTTGTTTGTTAAATCTGTTTTAGAAAATAAATTTGATATTAGAAGAAAAGAATTAAACAAAGTTACAGCCTTTCCTTGTGAAAATTCTTGAGTGAAAATTGTGAAAACCTTAGTTGAATTTAAATTATTTGGGGAAATCGATTTTGTTGTTATTGAAATCAAACATAGAGATTGAACAATGCATTTAGAATGCTTTTAGAAAATGAAGATTTCGGTTTATTATCAAAAAACGGATTTTAAAATCTGCAGTATAGTTATATTTTCATGGTAAAATGGTCTGGTTGTGTCGCCTATAACTTCAATTTTACAAACTGGGTTGTTAGAAAATTTAAAGGGTTTTTGCAATTTAGAATGTTCCTATCTTTGTCAAAAAATCGCAAATACCTAGATCGTAGTTTTGGAGTTATGCTTGAAACATGAGACTACTATTAAATTATTTTCCCATGGCTGCTTTGGAAATAAAATAATAATAAATTGATATTTATAAATATTAATATTTTATGTATTGTTATTATAATATTAAAATATTATTTAATAATATTTTATATTATAATTTATAATATTAAAGTATTATATTTATTTATATTATTTTTAAATAAAATTTGTATATTAGATTAGTGGAATTAAAATTATAAACATATGAGAAATTATTGTTATTTTAAAAATGGCTTGTTAAAGTTTAATTGAAAGAGTTAAATATTTGATTTAAAGAATGCAATATATTTTTGAATAGAGATTTAAAATTGGATTGATTAGTGTATATGGAAAATGCATAGAGAAACAATATGTTATTATATTAAAGTGATTGAATGTGTTAAATAGAAAAGTGAATAAGATGTAAGATTTGGTTAAGAAATGGAAAGAGTTTACGTGCATGGATTTGTGTCGATTTAAAAGTAAATTAAGAAGTTATTTTATTGATGAGGCAATCAATTATGTTATTTATTAATTTCTATTTAGATTAATTGAATCATTGTGATTGGATTATGAAAGAGATATGGATTTAGTATATCCAAAAGTAGTATCTTCCTCATGCTTATCTTAAAAGATTTAATTATTTGTATTCAGTAAAGGGAAGTAAGTTTAATTGTTTTAGATTTCCAATAATGAAAAGGGAAATAGGGGTTATGATTATTTTAGATGATCTACTTATCATGTCTTTGACTTTTTCAACACTACCTATTGAATGAGTATGGATTTAAGAAATCCAAATATTAGATTTCATTAATGATTTAAATGCTTTGGTTGCTATGTCATCAAGTTGCATTGTTGGTTTTGGGATTTAGTGTTAGTTCTAAATAATAAGTCTTCCAGAAGAACTTAGAGGATAAGGGTTGTTGAATCTTTATGCCATCCAGTTGTTTTCCCTTGGGTAGTGCATGGCGTCTTTTCAATTTTACCCAATTTTCACGAACGGGGATGTTTGCACCTCCTTGGTTTAGGAGCGGATTATGGGATCCGTGTCTTTTTGTATGGAGTGACCTTGTTATGTGGTTTTATCTTGTTTCCTCTTATGAAAGGAGTGGACTATGTGTTTGTTGCCTCCAAGATGAATGGAGTGAGTTCTATTATTTGTGTTCTCCTTGTGTTGGAGTGGATTATGATGCCTAGTTGGTATGCACTTGTGGTTCCCTTGGTGGATTGTTTGGGTGTGTGTTGTCGAATAGAAGAGTGGCTTCTGTTAGGCGCCAGAGCCCAAAGAGGTAAACTGGATAACCTTCATGAGTGGTTTAAACAAGTGATAATTAAATTAATATACTTAGAAGATTAGGACTAAATTCTCACTAATCAAGATAATTTTATCTCACTCATAGACACAAGGGCTTGTTTAGACTTGGGATGAGTGGGAAGGCTTGGAATGGCAAGATCAACTATCTTATTCTTGCGAGAGGTAGTTGATTCTGCATGAGTGAGTATGAGTGCCGAGATTCGGTTGAGGCCACCAGGATTACTTGTGCCAGAGCCTATGAAGAATGCCCAGAGGAGATCTCATGACAAACCTTGCGATGACACTCTATCTATGACAACTGTTGTTAATTATTTTATGTGTATGGTTCTGTGAACATATTTGATCTATTTTATGTCTGGAAGCAATGTGACCTATGTCGGTGATGTGAATGTGGTACTTGATTTGTACTTGTATTGTATTTGAGATGTTCTTGTTTAGTTCATTTATTTGGTTATATCAACATGGGTTAGTATGAGTCTGTCTTTGGTTAGTGGTTGTAGATTTTTGTCCATGTTACTTTGTTACTATCTCTTAGCATGGGGGGTGGTCCTTCGGGTACCACATTGGTTGGGTGGAACATGCACCAAAACCGTTGGGTCCCCATCTATCTTCAGTACTTGGTGGCGAGGCATCCAAGTGGACAGCTTGCGGTTCTTGTTGTAATTCTTTACATTGTAATATTTTAACTTGTATAAGTTATTTTATCCCTCTTATGTTTATGAGGTGGAATTTTGTAATTGTAACCTTGAGTACTATTGTCTCATTCTAGGAATGAGTGATACAACTATTGGATTAAGATAATGATTATGAGTTTATACCTTGGTTGATTATCTTATTATGTTATGTGGTATTCTTATGATGTATGAAGTTTATTTCATAAAGTTCATAAGGCTATGGTGATATGTAATATGTATGTGTGAGTTTAAGTAATCCTAACCTTGTAGCCTTAGAGGTTGTTGTTAATTAGTAAGTGAATGTGTATGTTAAATGCACTTTATAAAAAAAAATTTGGTTCGCTTAAGATGTTAATTACAACTTCCTTTAAGGTTACTTGGCGGGGCATTACATCTCCTATCAATATATTGATGGTACTCCATCAATATCCCCTATATATACCCTTAATGGTGGCAATGGATATCTCCAAGGCCCTCTAATCATATGTTCACTATCCTCTAGGAATGTGAATGGATTTTTGACTGACTCTATGCATATGTTGATTCTCTCTATGGAGGTGAAAAGACATCATCATATAACTGTAATATTGGGTCTTTTCATCCGCATGATACAACTATCATGCCAAGTTCTTACTAGTTCCATTAACTATGCTAATGAAACTAACCAACCTCTTCTCTTTTGGATATTCTCTAATCATGACCACATACCTCTCCATGATCAATTGTGCCATATAAGCATGTAACCTAGTGGCATGTTCTTGTAGTGCTATAATATGTGCCCATGCTAGATATCGGGAAGCCTTGACCTCTCCCTCTTATATTAGTACATCCTCTAGTGTCTCTCATACCGATACCTCCTATACCTCCATATCCACAAACTCCTCCTCATCTACTATAGTTGGAATTACCTTAGGGATAATAGGGATAACCTAACCACCTTTCCCTCACACTCGATGTCCTCCTCATCCATCTTTGAGCCATCTCCATCTCCTCTCCCCTATCAAGTAGTCATCCCCATCCCTCCCTCTACCTTGGCCTCATATTCTTTGTGGCCTCCCTCTTGGTCATTGACCTAGTATATCCCATGCGATGGGTATACATTATGGATCTATTAATGGAATAAATTAGTGCTATAAAAACCAAGCATCATACTCTACTATAGTACTTACATCTACTAGTTTTGGCCTCACTCCCCCTTCTATGTGCTATAGACTTAAAATATTGTATAGCTACCTAGGAACTAATCATTAGCCCCTAATTCTCTACCTCTTGTACTAACCTATAAAATATTGCATCTCTAGTTGATACTCCCTATTTCTCTCCAAACTAACATAACACCCACTCAAAAACTTGTCTCTTGATAATGTGCCTAGACTGCACGAACTATCCAATCAAATACTGTGTCTCTCTATAATAAGCTAAATGTTCTACATCATTATCCCATGGACGGAACTACCTTTATGGTCTCCATGTGAATCCCATTAGCATGTTTTTCTAATTAAACCAATATCCCAACTCCCCATGTGGCTATGCATCACTACCCCAACATGCATATATACATAAGGTATTCCTAGAGTTAAATATCTATCAGTCAAATGCCAACACACTAGAATATACCCCCATACACATATCTATAATAATTTCACCCCACAACTGATCAAGTAGGCCCCTCTATACACAATTTGATGTAATTAGATGTAGAGCATCACCAATAAATAAGGCCCCCATGCATATTCAATCCACTCAATCATCATGCCCTCTAGGAATCTACCCCATTCGATCAGGAATCTATGTCCTCACTAATTTAGCACTAGCACCTCACCTACCATGCTACAAATAACAAAAAATATTCTCTCATGTCTATCTACATGTACATCTCAATGGATCATATACTCCTCGATCCCTAGATCATCAGTCTTGAAAAATCTAACCATCTTTTGCATATCCATCATCAAGGTCATATATTTCTCTATATGGGGATCAAAACCTGGAGGATGTGCCATACATCCTCGAGAGTGACAGTAGCCTCGCTCATTGATAAATAAAATTAGAGAGTTTCTATCTATCATCTTTCTACTAGGTTTATCAATAGGCCATAGTTAGCCCTAATCTTGGGCATTAAGGTGATATAATGTAAACCTAGTGAAAATAGTGTCACTCTCTCACCTTTTTCTAGATGGTTTCGTAATGTCATTGAGCTTGATCTACTCTTGTGTACATATATAGGGGAAATTATCTCTCCTGCAATCTCATAAAAAAAATTGGTCAATCAAAATAATCTATGTTCCTATGTGTGATAAGTTAAAATCACAAAATTCCTAAGTAGACTACTTTATTTAGGCTAAATGTCAAATTTGTTACTCAATTATTGATGTGTACTATTTTGCAACACATGTATCATTTTTTTTTTGCACTTGTGTTACAAGTTTTTACACTTGTTTTGTGTTATTTTTTGACACATGTGCGACTAAAAGCCACACATGCAGCTCCATAGGACACATAGGTCATGTAGCACACTTTTTTCATACAAAACACATGTAGCATACCCCACAAATGTGATTCCACATTATAAATGCATCACTGTTTTACACATGCATCATGTAAACCCATGTTTGTGGTGCTCGCAATGACAATTGCAGTCCAAAATTCTACACCATAATTATTATCCATTTTTGGGTTCCAAATCTAGCACAAAAACACAAAAAAAATGAAACAAAAAAATGGTACATACCATGTCTCATGATCCCTCTAGCCACATGTAAGTCTACACATTCTAAACTTCATTTTTTTCCTCTAGAATCCTCACCATAGCTTCACTTCTACCATGCCTTCTCTCATGCCACTCCTCTAAATCTCCCAAAGATATGTGTGCAAATGAGGAAATTTTCTCCTAAAAAAATATATATATACCTTCCCTAATGGGTCTCCTTTTTTACACTACTTGGTAATGTTCCTTGTCTATTATCCATGTAAACATTATTTTTCTTGCTCAACGCTCCTAATTACCTTCTACAATGTTGTCATAAAATTTGTCTCATTTTTTTAAAGTTTTTTGAATTGTTCACAAAATTTCTTGAGGGGGCATCATAATCCTAATTTTTCATGGGCATGTGAGGGAAACACCTAATTAAAAAAATTCGTAATTTTTTCTTTGAGACAACATTTAAAACCACAATGCCTCAAAGAGGGAAAAAATATATAGTTAAAATTTTCCTAAGCTTGCAATGACATTTTCTAATTCATTTCCCATCTAATTCTTCATCCAACCCTAGTTCTTCATCTAACCCCAATTATTTATATAACCCTCATTGCATCTAACCTTAATCTAATTTCACCCTCTTTGTCGCATGCACACATAATTAAATAATTTTTATTATTTAATTATATTAATGTCCTCCACCTCATTCTCCATTTGATTAAATAAATATTATTTAAGTATTTAATTATTAGGTATCACTCTTGATTAAACAAATGTTTTTAGTTTATTTAGTCCCACTAACTTAGTGTCTAGTCTATAATTAATTAAATTATTTAAGTTTTAATTAATTATCCATGGTTTTGAAATAAACGATTTCTCATATATTTTTAAATTTTGAAAAATGAATGCTTACAAACCATGATTTTTTAATTTCAAACTCTTCCATTCCCTACTAATTTAAAAATTTAAACTCTTCCAAATTGCCATGTTAATTTTGTTTAATTTCTTCCACCCATTAATTTATCCTCCATTCCAAAAAATTCTCCAATCAATTTGCACTCATTTTAAGTGTGAAAACAAGCAAGTTTCCTATGAAATTTCTCTTCCTTAATCTCAACCATTGATTTTGTTTTTTATATTTTCTATTAGTTTTGTCATCTTTTCATCTATAAATTCATTCTTCAAGCTCCATTTTTCCCTAACCATCATCTTCAAATATTTTCCACCATCATAATCATATGAATTTTCATTTGTGAACTTATAGAATTTGAGGGCAACATATCACAAAGATCTAGAAGAAAACAAGACAAGGGCAACATATGTGATTTCAATGGTGGCATAAAGGTATAAGCTGAGTTAGTTGATTTTCTTTAATCTTTCATTTTGACTTGTGTTCTATTGCTTGATTGGGAATTGTAATATTATTTCTAATATTTTGGTGGTTGTTGTGCATGTTTAAGTTTTTAAACCTAACTTTCCCTATCCATACAAGAACAACCCTTTTCATGTTCATGTGGATGCTTTTCATATCACTATAAAAAATTTGCTTACCCAACCCTAAATGAAAAGAGACAACCAATTATCTTTTCCAACTAAAAATTGTCTAACACTTATAATAATTATATTACCACTAAACAAGATGCGTTGACTATGGTGTACATAGTACATAAATGAAGACACTACCAACTATCCACCCCATTCACTTTCTTTACTGATCATGAACCTGTGAAGTATCTACTCAATAAAATATTAATCCATGCATGATCATGCATGTGGTTGCTATTTTTTTGATGATTTGATTTAAAAATTATGGCGAAACCAAGTAAAAAACCCAAGCAGTAGACTACTTATTCTAGATCAAGACCAAAGAAGAATCAAATGCTCAAGGATAAGATCTCGCTTGTGCAAATTTGTTTCACATTAAAGTGGTACTCAAGGAGTAACATGATTTTACAATCTTACTTTCTACAATTGAATTCCCTAAAGATATCTCATGGTAAGAGAAGTAATCACTTGTGTGTAGGCCAGGCCCATACACTTTATTTTAATGAGTTTTATACCATTTACATAGGGATAATATCTTGAGAAAAGTGGTTTAGAAGAATGAGAGGAGCACAATACTAAAGGAAGAACATGATGGATTTATAGGAGGCCATAACTTTGGTGAAACCACAACCAAGATGGTACAACTTGTGAGACTATGGTAGCTAAATCTTCATATAGATGCTTAGGAGTATATAAAATTCTATGATATTTTCCAAAGGGTAGGGAAACCTATCGTAGGAGATGAAATTCTATTAATACTATTAGTGGCATGAAATCACTTTGAAAAATGGGTCATAAACTTCATTGGACTTCTTGATCCACCAGGAAAACATTCTAAAGCAAGGCCCATTATAATTGGAGTAAAATATTTGGAAAAATGGGTGGAGTAAAAACCTACAAAATATTGCAACTTAAGGATTGTTATAAGATTCATATATGAGAAAATAATTACAATATATGGATGTCCACTTACTATAGTGAGTGGCCAATAATTTTTTTTTGTAAATAATATGATAAAGCAATTAATATATAATTTCATGATATCACACAATAGAAGCCCCCCCTTTCACCCATAGACTAATGGGGCAAGTGAACTATATTAAATACTATAATAGGTATTAGTCTGTAAAATTTCTGGTGGAAATAGGACAAATTAGGACATAAAATTACTTGTAGTACTCTAGTCATACCACACATTATATAAAAGAACCCAAAAATTCACTCCATTTCAATTAGTCAATGGCACTATTGCTCTAGTCCATATAAAATTTATAGTCCCAAACTTATGTACTACACTCACCTTGTAGTTACAAGATGAAAAATAAATAACACTATTATTAGAATATTTAGATGAATAATACAAGTTTAGACAAATTACAATTTATAATCACCGACTTGAGTGCTAGAGACAAAAAATTGGCATGATAGGTACTTCATATTGAAAACAATCAAAACAAGGTTTTTGGTATACATTTTTGACAACAAGTTCAAGAAAGTATGAAAATGCAAGGTTGGATGGCTAGGACCATACTATATTTAGGATGTATGTAATTTTGGAGTGAAAATTTGATAAATAAATGACACCCTCCTAACCAAATAGATCAATGGTTCATTCATCAAATATTAAGACTTACCTTTATACTAAAAACATCAAATAAAGATAACCATATCGTAAGGTATATTTTGTATTATAGTTCAAACTATAAAAAAAACCAAAAAATAGACCCATCACATAAGAAAAATAAGATGGCTAGAAAAACCTATGTTACATGAACAACACTAAATATACTACAACCCACTCACTTATTTAACACTACACATGTTAGTCTAAACACTCACTTATCTAATACATACTTGGCAATGTGTGGTCAACCAACTAAGACCAAACCCTAAGCTACTCACATGTTTCAAAATTCTCTTCTCAAACAATGGCTACGCCTACTATATTTAAAATATTTATGAATCATTGACCCAAGTACCAAAATTACCCATATAGGGCTCTAGAAATAGATATGGATTTGAAATTTTCATAGATACCCCCTGACATGGTATACCTAGATGATTTCCATAAATATATTGAAAATAAAATTATAAAAAGTGTTGCATTGATGGTTGTTGTTCTACCAAAGGTTCAAACTATTAATGTTCGATATGACCACTAGAGTTAATGAATCCATGAGAGGTAGTGCAGCCATGACACAAACTTGATTGCTACACTGCATAACACAAGGAGACTAGGGGTGTACACCTTGCAACAATCCCCCATAGTGCAACCAAGGGGTTTGAACCCATGATCCACACGGTGATGCCAATTTTTTTATAGACATATCTCATTGCACCAAAAGATCAACCTATTAATGCATGATACAACTACTAGAGTTTATGAACTTGTGGGAGGTGATTAGGTCATGTCACAAACCTAAGTGCTAGTCTACACAAAAAAATGAGACCAAGGGCATACAACTTGCAATATAAATTGATCACATTAATTTTGAGGATCTCCAAAGAAGACTCCTCCAAGTTGACAAGAAGATATACAAGGAAGAATATATCTAAAAATAATATCCATATTTTTGTGAAAAAAATACATGGGTTATAATTGTACTATTTTGGGTGCATGCCGAGTTCATATACCTAGGTAAACCCTATTGGATTATAAAGAAGGCAATTAACATAGTGACATGGCTCAATATGGTAGGTGTCATCACTACAAAGAAGGCCATAAAAAATAGCGAGGTGAAAAACTTGATAGGAGTATCCCCATAATGACCAAAGTATGAATGTAAAAATGAACAAAAAAAATGGAGTCTACTATGCTATGATGGGAATTACATACAAGGTATACAATTCCAACTAGGATAACTCCTCCACCACCACTATAATTCACCTCTACAAATGATCAAGAAATCCAAGTAGCACTTTCTCTATGGTACATTACTAATATGTTGAATATTTTACTTCCTTATATAATTATAAAAATTGAAGGGAAAAGTTTGGCAACAAAACCAAATGGCTACAACCTAGATTAAATATCACATTCACCAGTTCCCAGATGTCTAGTCTTAGAAAGCTACATACTAGGGGATCTTCTTCAGACCTTTTAGGATTAAATGCAAGAGATGGAAAATATTCATCACTATTTCACCAAGTAGTGTACCAACACAATAAACTTCATGGTGGGGTGATCCCACAATCCAAGCTTATAATTTCTAGGAGATTCTTTTTTTTGCTGAAATCGCATATTTTTAGAAAATATAATAATTCAAGCCTTTAAAAGTCCCAATTGAAGAGGGTTTGATCAAACCACCTTAGATCAAACCCCCTTGGATAGAACCCCACTAGTTTTAAACCATACCTATAATGGAGTCTCCTTTACACTTGTCAAAATGGTGATAAAAAGACACTTTTGATTTACCTTTTGGGGGATCAAATGAATTATTTTAAAATTTATTTTTTGTAAGTATGTAGTCCTCATTATAAGCTTCCCAAAATTTATAAATTTAAATAAATTTTATTTTATTATTAAATTTATTTTTTATTTCTTGTGAATGTAGGTTTTTCATCAAAAATCAAGCTCTATGTTCTACACATGTGGAAAAATAGTAGATTATCAAAAAAAAATTAAAAAATATCAATGCACTATATATTGAAATCCTTGATCCAACAAAAAGAAAATAGTTTCGATACAGACAAAAAAAGTTGTTGTATATAGTCTGCCTATGTCTAAATTTTAATTGGTTTGACTTTGAAACTTGATTAAGAAAAAAATATTCAATTAAACACTATGAAACCAAATGAAAGCACTAGATATTTTAGTTAAAAATATAAATTCAAAAAAAAAGGATTTTATCCTTCATGCAAAAAAAATTATATTGTATACGGTGAGCATCACTCCTTAAAAATGGCGTTGACTGAGAAAAACTAATTTTTGAAGGAGATGGAAAAAATAAGTGCAATTTTATTCCAAAATTTTTGAAAAAAATATATTTAGAATCTACAAATAAAATTTCATAAATAAGTAGTTTGCATCATCTTCAAATTCCTCATTTTTTAGCCACTATAGGTGCCTGAAAGTGAATATTTAGTTAGAAAAAATAAGTTCAGTGTCTAGTTTGGCCAAAATTGTAAACTAGTATTGTGGGATCACCTAGTGGATATGGATTACACATGTATGGACACGATAGAACTATATGTAAGGTGTGGGTATCGTAGATACCCTACGAACTCACCACATAAGAATCAGAATCTTATGTTGTTACCTTGCTTAGCCAACCCAAGGATCCTAATGCAAAGAATTTTGGTACTTAAATAAATGTAATGGAGAGTAGAATCAAAAAAAGGCATAGGATAAAATGGAAAAGATTAAAGAAAAGATCCACAAATAGTGGAGAATATTGTGGGGATGGTATGCTCAATTCTCTGCTACCACAACTTAGTCATATCCCTCCTCAATAAGAAGGTCACGAAGACATAAAATTACCTCATCAAACAAGTTAGAAGGACCCACCACCTCTCCATAGATAGTATCCATATGTACCAAGTAAACCACCACATGTCAACCCATAAAAGAGGCCTTGATAAGAAAGGCCCAAACAAATGGTTAACAAGAACATGCAGATGGAAAAAACAAAGGAAGAAGTGGAAGAGGTAGATGTAGAAGAGATTGTGTAGGGTGAAGAGGAGGAAAAGAGGGAAAGAAAATTTGATAGCCACTCCTCAAGTGACTTTGAAGCAACCTCAACCACTGGTTATCATCTTGGTGACTACCAAAACCATCCTCCACTTTCAGATACTCTAGTGTTACAAGTATTAAGTATGTATAAGGAAGTAGATGAGGAAAATAAAGGACAAATAATTTAATGCCTCCTCCTATCGATGAACCAATCAGAAAAAGGGATGGATGAAGCATTAGATTACTTTCTATAGAGGATAATTATAGTAAGACAAACAAAGTAGGATAAGGAACTCAATAAGGAAGAATAACTAAGGGAGAAGGCCATCTCGATAATCAGTCCAAACATCATTGAAGAGATGAAGCAGACACTAGTATTGTAATGCCCCGCCAAGTAACCTTAAAAGGAAGTTGCAATTAACATCATAAGCGAACCAATTTTTTTTTATAAAGTGCATTTAACATACACATTCACTTACTAGTTAACAACAACCTCTAAGGCTACAAGGCTAGGATTACTTAAACTCACACATACATATTACATATAACCGTAGCATTATGAACCTTATGATATAAACATTATACATCATAAGAATACCACATAACATAATAAGATAATCAACCAAGATACAATCTCATAAACATTATCTTAATCCAATAGATACATCACTCATTCCCAGAATGAGGCAATAGTACAAAAAGATTACAATTATAAAATTCCACCTCATAAACATAAGAGGGATAAAATAACTTATACAAGTTAAAATATTACAATGCAAGATAATACAACAAGAACCGCGAGCTATCCATTTGGATGTCTCGCCACCAAGTACTGAAGATCGATGGGGACCCAACGGTTTTGGTGCATGTTCCACCCAACCAATGTGGTATCCGAAGGCCCACCCCCCATGCTAGGAGATAGTAACAAAGTAGCATGGACTAAGATCTACAACCACTAACCAAAGGTAGACTCAAACTGTTATAACCAAACAAATGAATTAACAAGTACAACTCATTCACCATACAAGTACGAATCAAGTACAATACAAGTACAACTCCAACATCACTAAGATAGGTCACATTGCTTCCAGACATAATAATAATCAAGTATGTTCAAATAACCATACACATAAAACAATTAACAACAGTTGTCCTAGATAGAGTGTCATCGCAAGGTTTGTCATGAGATCTCCTCTAGGCATTCTTCATAGGCTTTGGCACAAGTAATCCTCGTGGCCTCAACTGAATCCCGACACTCATACTCACTCATGCGGAATCAACTACCTCTCGCAAGAATAAGATAGTTGATCTTGCCATTCCAAGCCTTCCCACTCATCCCAAGTCTAAACAAGCCCTTGTGTCTATGAGTGAGGTAAAATTATCTTGATTAGTGAGAAGTTAGTCCTAATCTTCTAAGTACATTATTTTAATTATCACTTGTTTAAATCACTCCTGAAGGTTATCCAGTTTACCTCTTTGGGCTCTGGCGCCTAACAGAAGCCACTCTTCTATTCGACAACACACACCCATACAATCCACCAAGGAAACCACAAGTGCGTACCAACTAGGCATCATAATCCACTCCAACGTAAGGAGGATACAAAAAATAGAAACTCACTCCAAACATATTGAAGGCAACAAACACATAGTCCACTCCTTTCATAGGAGGAAACAAGATGAAACCACATAACAAGGTCACCCCATACAAGGAGACACGGATCCCATAATCCGCTCCTAAACCAAGGAGGTGCAAACATCCCCGTTCGTGAAAATAGGGTAAAACTAAAAAGACGCCATGCACTACCCAAGGGAAAACAACTGGATAGCATAAAGATTCAACAACCCTTATCCTCTAAGTTCTTCTGGAAGACTTATAATTTAGGACTAACACTAAATCCCAAAACCCACAATGGAATTTGACGACATTGCAACAAAAGCATTCAAGTCATCAATCAAATCTAATATTTGGATTTCCTAAATCCATACTCATTCAATAGGTAGTGTTGACAAAGTCAAAGACATGATAACTAGATCATCTAAAATAATCATAACTCCTATTTTCCTTTTCATTATTGAAAATATAAAACAATTAAACTTACTTCCCTTTACTGAATACAGAGAATTAAATCCTTTAAGATAAGCATGAGGAAGATACTACTTTTGGATATACTAAATCCATATCTCTTTCATAATCCAATCACAATGATTCAATTAATCTAAATAGAAATTAATAAATAACATAATTGATTGCCTCATCAATAAAACAACTTCTTAATTTACTTTTAAATCGGCACAAATCCATGCAAGTAAACTCTTTCCATTTCCTAACCAAATCTTACATCTCATTCAATTTTCTATTTAACACATTCAATCACTTTAATATAATAACATATTGTTTCTCTATCCATTTTCCATATACACTAATCAATCCAATTTTAAATCTCTATTCAATAATATATTGCATTCTTTAAATCAAATATTTAACTCTTTTAATTAAACTTTTAACAAGCCATTTTAAAATAACAATAATTTCTCCTATGTTTATAATTTTAACTCCACTAATCTAATATACAAATTTTATTTAAAAATAATATAAATAAATATAATATTTTAATATTATAAATTATAATATAAAATATTATTAAATAATATTTTAATATTATAATAACAATACATAAAATATTAATATTTATAAATATCAATTTATTATTATTTTATTATCACAGCAGCCATGAGAAAATAATTTAACAGCAATCTCATGTTTCAAGCATAACTCAAACACTACAATCTGGGTATTTTCGATTTTTGGACAAGGGTAGGAAAATTTCCAAATGCAAAAACCCTTTAAATTTTCTGAAAACCCAATTTCTGAAAGTAAAGTTATAGGTGACGCAACCAGACCATTTTACCATGAAAATATAACTATACTGCAGATTTTAAAATCCATTTTTGTTAATAAACAGAAAGTTTCATTTTCTAAAAATATTCTAAATGCATTTGTTCAATATCTATGTTTGATTTCAATAACAATAAAATCAATTTTCTCCAAATAATAATTTAAAT
>CM021100.1:413089592-413167991 GCA_007115665.2 Sequoiadendron giganteum | reverse complement strand
AAAACATAAAATAAATTAAAAAATAAACTAAGGATGTCACCCAAAAACTATATGGGGAGATGATTAAAAATAATGCAGAAAAGGTAGAAGGAGTCCATGCACCAGAGAAAAATCCAATGAAGGAAGAAAATGAGAAAGATGAAGATACCAACAGTGCAAAGACAACCACCCCAACTTCCATAATCTTCTCCATAAATATTTTTTGGCACAATAGCAACAAATCAAATATGTGTCATCACTGCAACTTTTGTGAGTACCAATGGTAGGTTCACAAGGGGATTTTTCTATCATTTCTCCACTACAAAAGATTTAGTTGGGAGACATTCTCTACACTAACATAAGGGAATAATTACTTAACGAAAATGTAATCATAGTGTGGTAGTTATGGGATGTATTAGATACATTGAAGAAGGATATTACCCACATACCTCAAGACACTTCACCTCCCATGCCACAATAGCTCAAAAAAATGGAAGATAACATACAAGGATATTTGGGCACCACAAATGATACCATAATGGAAGAAGCACAATAAAAGGTCATAAGGAAGAAAAAAAAGGAATATACTAAGAAATAAACTACCACACACTCGAAATTGGAGGATAATATCAAAGGGTTGGGTGACATAATCACAAAAGTAGGGGTGATCTACCAATTTTACTTATAATGGCCTACCCCTACAAAAGGTCCCAAGGATCAAATGACCCAATCAGAAATTAAGATAGAACAAGTGGTGTAGACCTACAATCATCTCTAAGTGAAGGATGACACCATCAGAACCCCAATGGAAAACCTCCACTACCATCCAAAACAACTACACACCCAAAGGGAGTAGACGAAGGAAAAAATAGAGCGAATGAAGCAAACGGTTAGCAAAAAAATCACCAACCTATTAGGGATAATGGGAGAACCACAAGAAATAACCAAAAATCTTCAAATCCTTGATATCATAGTTGATGTAGAGACAATAATGATTCAAATTCAACATTACATCACCACTTTATAGTAGGAAAAGGCATAGTGGGAAACAACATTACATTAAGTCAAAGGGACATACAAGCATCTCTTTCACAATTAATCATCATGTCTTGAGGAAAATAAATCATTTTAAAAGGGGAGATGATGTTCACATGTCAAGGAATGGAATAGGTCTTACTATAGGCTATCACAAAAGGTTTTTGGAGGATAAAAGAGGCATTAGAAATAACTAGGAGTTATTCATGTAGGTTTCTTATTTTCCTAGTGGGTTAATTTGTTTTCCCTTAGTCCTATGGTGTTCCTACTCTTAATTAAGCTTGGTTAGGATAATAAAATGATTTTATCATTTAAAAACTAGGAGACAAGTGATGTGGTATCCCCTTCTTTAAAGGGTGGAACACTTCCAACTTTTGGTGCAAATATAATTTTGGTGGTCCATATCCACTTTTGGTGGTTAATTCATATTGGTTGGATTCGGTACCTTCATCATCTCCTTAGTTTTGTATAAACTCACTACCTAGCTTTTATTTTCAATCATACTCTTGTATTGTTGTATGCTTTGAAATAAATTTACCTCGATGCATGCAGTCATTATTCTATAGATTTTCTATGAGATCCTAATACAATCTTGTCATCTTGACATTTCCACATCTCTTGGAATCTCGAATATGTAATTATGTTATTTCATTTACAGTTTTATAGCTTAAGTCTCTCATAGAAGATCTTGGTTATTCAATCTATTTCAAATTTCTAATAGGATTCAAGTCCCTTCATGAGAATATACATATATATACAATATAAATCATGTGGAGAAAGATATTGGATGTATAATGAAAATATGTATCTGAGTAGAGACTAATACTTTCCTTTGGTATATAATATAATATAATATAAGGAGATATATAGGATTATCTATAAATGTATTATGAATGGATGAAAGATTCTTTGCTATTGATACTTATTTTTCTTATTATATTCTTTGAGGTATCAACAAATTATTTAAGAGGTCCGAGGGTATAGATCTCTAGACTATATTTCCCCACTCTTCTTGCCAACAATCCCTATCAACATTCATGTATAAAAACATATAAAAGAGAGAAAACCTAATACTATTGGGATCTATGACACTTGATTAGTTAATAATAAATGTGATATGAAAGATTTATAACTATTAATTTCATTGAAAATATATATCATGAATATAATTGACTAAAACCTTTAGGCATTAAGGGTGGATTTATAGATAAATTTCTTAGGTTTTTTGGAGCAATTTTTGGGGTATTATTAATAATAGTTTTTTGAAATATTTTAGAAAGTTTCATAAATTAAATCATTTATATATAAGTAAATTTTAATTTATTTATTTATCATATACTATAATATATATTATATTTCTTTTTATAATTTTATTTTAGTGTATATTGTAAAATTTTAACATCTTTATATTTAAACTATAAATATCTATTTAAAAAAAAAACCTTTTTTTTTAATTTTTAATATAGTCTTTCTGTTCAAGAAATATTTTTATGTTTTAATTGTGAATTTTTGTTTTAATTTTTTTTTCTTGATAAGAAATATTATCTAATTTACATTAACGAATAGAAATGATAATAGTAGCCTTAAAATAATAACTAAAATACTAGATTTAAAATAATTTTTTTATTATAATTATCATTATATAAATAAATTACAATTAAAATTATATACATTTTTGATTAAATTTAGATTAAAATTCTAACTAATTAAATTAGTTAAACTAGTTGTAAGTAAAAATTGAAATTTACTATTCGATAATTATTTTATAATGTTAGGGAGACAAGCACTCACTTTTGCATAGAACTTGTTGAAATGTATGATTTCTTATATTACCATTGCTATCAATCATTTCCATTAATTCTCGTAAAAGCTTATTGCAATGCGATTGAAAATCATATTATGAACACAGGGAGAGGGATTAGTCATCATGCAAGCTAACTTTTCAAGCATGTATAGCAATTGCATGGAATGTAATAGAACCTACATCATTTTAGAAATATAAATTGGTCACTTACTTTAATCTACAAGTACATTTTGCATGTGTGATTCATCAAACAACTTTCCACATTAGCACATTTAGTGAGAAGTGTTCAAAAATTGAATTTTTAAAGGCTTGATCGTACCTTAGTCACGGTATCCCTACTAGAATAAAAATATCATGTGTTCTTAGTAGGATATAATATAACCTAAATGGGCCAAATAGCTATTGGTAATCATAAATACTACATTATCTCTATTTTTTTATATCCAACACTAATGGATAGATAGTTGAACACAAAATCTATTTTTTCCATAAAAAATTCACATTATTATTTAAAATACAACTTATATCCAACACAAATGGACCAATAGTTGAACACTAATTTTTTTTACAATCCTTCACATTTGAATGAAAAATATAAGGTACTTATTATGATAACCTTTTATATTTGTGATAGGAAAATATATTAATATGAAATACTCCAATACATATACAAGTGATCCCACAATATTGGTTTACAATTTTTGGAAAACTAGAGATTAAACTAATTTTTTTAACTAAATCTTCACTTTTGGGCACCTATAGCTGCTAAACCATGAGGTTGCTAAACCGTGAGGAATTTGAAGATGATGGAAACTAGTTATTTGTGATATTTTATCTGTAGATTCTAAAAAAAAAATATTCAAAATTTTTGGAATCAGATTGTACTTCTTTTTCCATCTCTTTTGAAAACTAGTTTTTAACAGTAAACACCATTTTTAAATAGTGACGTTACTTGCTAACACATAAAAAACATTTATATGAAGGATAAAATTCTATTTTTTTTGAATTTAGATTTGTAACTATGATATCTAGTGCATGGAATTGGTTTCATAGCATTTCATTGATTTATTTTTCTTAATTAAGTTTCAAATCAAACTAATTACAATTTAGACATGACTCACTCACTAAAACATATTTTTTTTTGTATTTATCAAAATTCAATTCTTTTTTTTTGTTGGATCAGGTACATCAATATCTAGTGCACTGATATTTTTCAAAAAATAAATTGATAACCTACTATTTTTCCACATGTGCAGAATAAAGAGCTTGATTTTGGTTAAAATCTTATATTTAGTCAAACTTAAAAAAATACATAATAAAACCAAAACATAATAAAATAATATTTGATCGATAGCTCACTTTGAGGACTACAATCCAGTTGGGTTTGTGAAGTCTCCTCCATTTTCATCCTCAATCTGAGCTTCGAAAGGAAATTGTTTGTAGAGATTTGGGGAAAATGGGGATTCAAGTGAACCAGTGTTCACTCGAAGCCCCCTAAACTCATCCGCTCGAATCAGGGTTTGATAAAACATAGGTTTGCTCAAACCCCTTTAAAATAATATTATAAAATGCTAGTCAAGGTGGTTCGAGAAAATCCTTGGCTGACATCTGCTCAAACCCTTGGCCAACCAGCTTAATATTATGTTTTTTTATAATTACATATTATTATAAATAAGTATTTATTTTTTCATTTTTTCCAATATCAACATTAGAAGATTAATTCACATTTTTATCCTTCAAGGGAGATTTTGGAGATTTTTGGAGATTTTTGATTCATGAAGTCATCTTCCATTAAGAAAGACTTTGGATATTTTTAGAAATTTTGGATTTATGAAGTCATCTTTGGGTCTAGGGTAAATGCACCAATTTGTGACACAATTTTGATGGAAAATTGGAAAAATTAGCAAAAAAAGGTCAAAATTGAGCATTTGGTGCATGCCAAATTTGGCATGTGACAAATGTAAAAGTAAATTAAAAGAAAAAAAAATCATTTTAAATTTGCATTTCATTTCAATCCATGGCTTGGCTTGGAGGATTTGATCTCTACAACTCGCACTCACCAAATTTCATCCATTTTTTACAATCTTAGCTTGTAATTCTTCATGAGGATGCCTCCAACATGTCAGAGAGGTTGAAGATTGCGAAGAGGTATGTATTTTTATTCTATTTATTTTGAATTTAATTTAGAATTCAGATTGGAATAGGTTTTTATAATAAAATTTTATTCTACTTCTTAGAAAATGAATCTCCACCTCGAAACATTGAGAATTCACAATCACCCCCTAATGAAGAGCCTCATATACAAGAATAGCCTAAAACCCCTCCATCAATTCATAGGCATCCTCAAGGAACACAATAAAATATTTAAAATCAAATTGAAAATAATAAAAGAGACACTAAATGTTCACTTAATTGGAAGATTAATCAAGCATGTCAAGACCCACCCTTATAGGAGAGGGATTGTTGAATCATTGAAGTCAATTGTATCTCATGTAGGAGAAATGAGAAAAAAAATAATTTTTTGGTCAAATAAGAGGCATGAGATGAGACAACTTTATGCTAGTGGTTTGTCATATACAAATGTGAAAAAACAAAAAAATAGCAAAGCTGACTTGTGCACCCTATTTACAGAACCGAGAACCAACACACCTTTGTCTCATGCATGCACGAGGTTCCCTACCATTGGTACCGCAATGAGTTAATTAAAAATAAATTTTGGGAGTGGTGGTGGATTGAATTTAACCAATCTCCATGCAATAACCATGACATACCATAATAATTTTTGAGGAAAATCTATTGTGAATTTGTCCTCAATAAGACGCCAAATTATTTTGACATGTTAAAATTTTAGGTTAGAGATGGGGGCTACACACATGATAGACCTATTGTGTGATGTAATCAATAGTTGGCATTGAGACCCTTGGCCAAACCCATGGTCGAGCATGTCATCGCTCCTTCTATTATTAAGGATAGTGTAGAGGTGGACATGTTGGAGTCAATTGGCTCACTCACCTAGACAATTTTACAGTGTGTGAGGCCTCTAGTAGAACCTAATATGGAGGAGATGTGTAGGCCCTGAGCTCCACCCAACCATTGTGGTACTTGGGGTGTTGTTTTCACGTACAATTATCAAAGTGCTTGGGATGCACCAACATAGCCTATATCAATTGCAAAGGTGATGGATTTCATAGATGATTTGCTAAATGATACATTCGACATTGACACTCAATTAAAATTCAACAAGTTCATTTAATGTTGTTTATTAAATTATATTTTGAAATTTAAGAATAACTAAATTAGTAGAATTTTGATAATGATGAAATTTTAGGTTCAAAGTGTTCATGAGACATGCTCCATTCCTATAGCCCCTTATTCATTCTCAACGTTGATTCCACAAGTATGCAACTAGTATCAAATATATTATTATTGCATTTGAACAATTGAATATTATATTTGAATTTTTGTCTCATAACATGCTTTGGATTTCAAATAGTTTCCTCGTGGACCTTCAACCTCCATAGCTATTTTCATTCCCTCAAACAACTTACACTCAGGTATCCTTTATTAATTAATAGTGTTGTAAAACAATGTTAGCTAGTTTTCATAATTTTGTGTATACAAATCTAAAAATTTGATGAGAAACACAAAAATTACATTTGTATTCGTTGATCATGTTGCATTATATTATGCTAATTCATTGTTTGTTCCTTTATTTCTTTCTAATCCCATCCCATTAACATTTAATAGTTCACCCTATTCTCCATTATCCCCTCCTAGCCCATCCCACTAATATCATCTAGTCCATGTTATGTGTCATTGTTCCCTTCTACTCCCATCTTATTACACCCATTGATATTTCACCCTAGATATTCCATGATCTCCTATGTTCCACCCTTTTGTTCCTCTATCCATTCTATGTTATGCCATCTTTATCCACATTTCATCCTAGATAACTCTTCTCTACTATTTCTACACAGAGGTCAAGTTCACACATTGTCTAATATAATCAAACCCTAGACACCTCCTAATTCACCCAATGTTACATTATTCCCCACTAATTGCATCCCATTAACCTCTAATTGTCCACCCTATATTTTGTTATCCCATCCTAGCCCATCCCATAAATCTATACTAGTCCATCCCATGTTCCATAACCCCTTCTATTCCCATCCCATTACCCTCTCTTGTTTCACCATATGTTCCATTATCCCTTGTTGGTCTTGTCTCTTTATCCCATCTATGCTATATAACCTCCATCCAAATTTAATCCTATACATTGTTAGAAGAAATAAATTTCCTTCCACTCAGATTGACAAAAAATTTCTTCTCCATTATTGTTGCACACCTCAACAACCAACTTCATGTTCTATAGTAAACCCTAGACACATCCTAATTTATTGTATGTTCCATTATCCCTTTGAAATTTTTTAATAACATAGTAATCCTCACTTCATTCATGTGAGATTCATTGTGGCATTATCACTATGTTGACAACATGCCCTCATTAACATTAGTTCATCAACATATGCAATATGAATCTCAATGAGCACTAAAATTTGGAATTTGCAAGAGTTTGGACTATCCTAGTGGACTTAATACTTTCACCATTTTTTGATCTATAAGCACTATATTTTAGTCTCAATTGAGGCCAACCATTTACTCTTTCATTTATGACAGTTTTAAAGGGACTACCTAAAATTATTTATATTATTGTTAGATATATGTTTCATTTGCAGTTGTTACAATCAGACATCCATGGTGATGTTGGTGGAATGATGGACCATGAATTTTTTGCAACAATAGCCAGTTCTAATCCACTAAGAGAGGTATGCAATAGAGTAGTTGATTTGACATTATATTTTCTCTTTTATGGTCTATTATAGAATATTTTCATGATAATTGTATGTAGTTTAATTTCTTTATTTATGGTTGCTATAGGTGGTTGTCACTCTAGATCATGGACGTGGTAATGTTGTAAATGTTCATGATGACTATATGTATGTGGTAAGTGATTATATTTTTTTATATGTCATTCCACAATTCAATTTCTATGTATTAACATCTTTACTTTTTATTGTATTAGTTGAAGGTCCAGAGGGAAGAGAGGAGGACTAGCGATCATGTTTGAAAGACAAGAGAACCAACAAGCACTCCATCTAGCCAAATTTTGAAGGCAGGACAAGATCTTTTTCCTTCCCCTCAAGGGAAATGACTATGTATTAGGGTCATTTGTTTTATGCCTATGTGGAATTTTGGAACATATATTTTGTACTATCAATATATATGTGACATTTTATGTCCATGTGAATCTTTTTTACTAAGCTTGGATGGTTTTTTAGATATAGTGTATATAATTTAATCAATATATATCATTGTATAGCCTTATGGCTTTTTGATTAAAGAAAATCTTATTTTTCTACTGCCATACTTGAATGATGTTATCATGCATATTATATAAATTGTATGCTTGAATGCTGTAGGCATATATTTTGTTTACATCTAATGCTTAATTAATTACTGTCGATTTCTTAATAAGCCCCATCTAAAGTGTATTGTGTAAATAAGCTTCATTTCTGGCGGTTTGTATCCTTTGCAATGCTTCAATTACTTGTGCCTCACTTATTCACATGTATGCTTCACTTATTCATGTGTATACTTCACATATATTGTGTGTATTCACATGTATAATTCATGCTTCCAATTCATAGCAGCAAAAATATTTTGGGGAAAAAATCGACAAACCAAAAGCATAAGATTTCTTTAAAAAATTGGGAAAAATCTGGAAAAAATAAAGAAAAAATCATATTAAAAAAAAATGTAAAAAAATGTAGAACAAGAGATAAGAAATACTTTTTTTTTTTTAATTGAAAGGTATTACCATAGCATAGAGATATAGAGAGAAAATAAAATAAATATTTTAATTAATAAATTGTTAAAAATAGATATTTTTAGTTTATATTCATATCATTGATTGCATTGCATTGCACATATTTCAAACTCAAACCATTACTTCACATTGCATAACTAATAACTAGATGTTGATAGATGAAAAAATTTCAATTACAACATAGGTTTTACAAATTCAACCTAAGTAGTTATGCAATTACTTCACATTAGATAGCTAATAACTAGGAGCAGTTGCCAATTGAATTTTCTTATCATGGCATTCTATGAGACCTAATTTATTTGAGATATTTTTTCAAATAGTTCATTGTCTTGTCTATGTTACCACATTTTTCATACACGTCTACCAAAGAATCTTGTCAAATAGTTCCCTGCCTTGTTGCTATGGCTAAAAGCCTAAAACAAGTGCTTTCGGAAAATCTATGGATTCTTGGAAAAAAATATATTAAAAGCATAATAGTAAGCAATAGCATAGACAAGGTAGTGAACTGTTTGGAAAAATGCATCAAATAAATGTGGTGATGGAATGCCATGACAATCCATAGACAAGGTAGTGAACTATTTGAAAAGATGCCTCAAAGAAATGTGGTCTCATGGTGATGGAATGTCATTCCAATCAAATTTCTTTTGATTGTCATGGCATTCCATCACCATGACACCTCATTTTTTTGAGGCATATTTTCAAAGACTTCATAGACTTTTCTATGCTACCACATTTTTCATACATGTCTATCAAAGAATTATATCAAATAGTTCATTTCCTTGTTGCTATGGCTAAAACCCTAAAACATGTTCTTTCAATCAAGCTACGGATGCTTGAAAAAATCTAGTAAAGCATAATAGAAAGCACTAGCATATAAAAGGCAATGAACTGCTTGAAAAATATGCTTCAAAGAAATGCGGTCTAATGGGGATGGAATGCCATGACAAGAAAATTTCTATGGATTGTCATGGAGTTTCATCACCAGGAGACCACGTTTCTTTGAGGCATTTTTTCAAACAATTCACTACCTTGTCTATGCTATCGCACTTTTTGTACATGTTTACCAAAGAATTTTATCAAACAGTTCATTGCCTTGCTGCAATGGCTAAAAGCCTAAAAAAGGTGCTTCCAAACAAGCTATGGATGCTTGGGAAAAATCTATCAAAGTATAATAATAAGAAATATCATAGAGAAGATAGTGAACTATTCAAAAACATTCCTCAAAGAAATGTGATCTCAATGTGATTGTCAGGGCATTCCATCACCATGGGACCACATTTCTTTAAGGCATTTTTTTCCAATAGTTCACTACCTTCTCTATGTTGCGACATTTTTCATACATGTATACCAAAGAATTTTATAAATCAATTCACTACCAATCAATTCACTACCTTGCTGCTATGGCTAAAATTCTAAAACAAGTGCTTTCAAATAGGCTATGGATGCTTGGAAAAAATTATCAAAGCGTACTAGTAAGAAATAGAATAGAAAAGGCAATGAATTATTTGAAAATATGCCTCAAAGAAATGTGGTCTCATGGTGATAGAATTATATCAAAATAAAATTCCATAGATTTTCATGGCATTCCATCACCATGAGACCATATTTCTTTGATGATTTTTTTCAAATAGTTTCCTACCTTGTCTATGCTACCACATTTTTCATACATGTCTACCAAATAATTTTATCAAACATTTAATTTTCTTACTACTATGGCTAAGAGCCTACAACAAGTTCTTTTAGATAAGCAATGGATGCTTGGAAAAAATCTATCAAAGCATAATAGTAAGTAGTAGCATAGACAAGGTAGTGAATTGGTTGAAAAAATTCCTCAAAGAAATGTGGTATGATGGTGATGGAATTCCATGACAATCCAAATTAATTCACTTTTCATGGAATTCCAGCACACCATGAGACCACATTTATTTGAGCCTTTTTCTAAAAATTTCACTACCTTGTCTATACTACCACATTTTTCATACATTTCTACCAAATCATTTTATGAAATAGTCCATTGCCTAAAACAGGTGATAGGAACACTATTTTTTTTTATAGTCCTTCACATTTGAATGAAAAATATAAGGTACTTATAATGATCACCTTTTATATTTTTGATAGGAAAATATATTAATATGAAATACTCTAGTGCATATACGAGTGATCCCACAATATTGGTTTACAATTTTTGGACAAACTGGACATTGAACTAAATAAATTAACTAAATCTTCACTTCCATGCACCTATAGCCACTAAACCATGAGGAATTTGAAGATGATGCAAAATATTGGTTTGTGAAATTTTATTTATACATTCTAAATATTATTTTTTCAAAAAAACTGGAATCATATCATACTTATAAAAATTAGCTAAAATCCTCAAATAGGTGATTTCGAGCAAGCCATGGATGCTTGGAAAAAATATATCAAAGCATAATAGTAATAAATAGCATAGCCAAGGCAATGAGCTGGTTGAAAAATTGCCTCAAATAAATACAATCTCATGGTGATGGAATGCCATGACAATACATAGAAATTTTTTTGTCTTGGCATTCTTCATGCCATTCGATCACCATGAGACCACATTTCTTTGAGGCATTTTTTTAAACAATTCACTACCTTGTCTATGGTCTCATGGTTTTTCTTCACGTAAAAAGAAAATTAATATTAAGAAACAAGCTATGGTCTCATGGTTTGTATTCACATGAAAATCAACATTTGACATCAAACCATACATCATGGATATTGAATATTTGGATCCAATATTTCAGTAGTAGGTTGAGTTTTGCATCTCAGCAAGGGTGAACTATTTGATGACAACAACTATAGTTCAAACTCTTAAGGGATTCAGCTAGTCAAATGTAGCTCAAAGTGATTCAACATGTTTGGGTATGAAAGAGGACCATGCCTAGTGTAAACGTACACACCTAGAAATGTCATAACAATTCATTTGGTCACACGAGATGCAAAATGAAAGTTGCACCACTTTACAACATTCAACTACTTGCATTTGACAACTTTTTTCTCAAGAAAAAATTTTCCACCATGAGAAAAGGCCTCTGAGATAGCTAAAACTAAGGGATATTATTCTAGAGGGGCCCAAAGAAATCCCATAGGCTTAGATGAGAAATTTGTAAGCATCACGGTGTTCAAGCAACAATATGCTAAAGTTTGCATCCATTTTGCACTTTGGACTCTTAAGGGATTTAGTCAGTTGAACATAGTTCGAAGTGATTCCATGTGTTTGGGTGCTAAATAAGACCATGCCTAGCATAAATTTACCCATCCAGAGGCATTGGAATAGTCTATTTTTTCACACGAGTTGCAGAACGAAAGTTGCACCACTTTGCTACTTTTAACTACTTGCATTTGACAATTTTTTCTCCAAGCAAAAATTCACCACCACGTGAAAATGCCTCTGAAATAGTTAAAACCAAGAGAGGCTATTGTAGAGGGGCCCAACATAAACCCATAGGCTTATATGAGAATTTTCTAAGTGTCACGATGTTTGAGGAACAACATGTTGAAGTTTGTAGCCATTTTGCATTTTGCACTCTTAATGGATTGTTTCGGTTGAATGTAGCTCAAAGCGATTACGCATGTTTGGGTGCAAATGAGGACCATTCCTAGTATAAATTTATACACTCAAAAACTTATAAATAATTCATTTGGTCACACAAGTTGTAGAATGAAAGTTGGACCACTTTGCAATTTTTAACTACTTACATTTGACAACTTTTTCCCAAACGAAAATTTTCCACCACATGAAAAGGCCTCTGAGATAGAAAAAACTAAGAGAGGTTATTGTAGAGGGACCCAATGTGATCCCATAGACTTAGATGATAATTTTCTAATAATCATGGTGTCCAAGTAACAACATGTTGAAGTTTGTAGTCATTTTGCACTTTGGACTCTTAAGGGATTCTACTGGCTGAATGTAGCTCACAATGATTCCACGTGTTTAGGTGTGAAAGAGGACCATTTCTAGTGTAAAAGTACCCACCTAGATGCATTAGAATAGTTCATTTTCTCACATCAATTGTGTTGTACCCCAAATTTAATATTTGCTACACTTAGGCATTTTGAAGTAATAAGTCAAAATACTGTTAAATCTGTCAAAAAGGTCAAAATTGGGATTTGCATGTCTTGCATGAGGGTCAAAGACTTGAAATTTTAAAAATCTGGAAATCTGGGTCAATTCAAAATGATCAAACCTACAATACCCAGTTTTCAGTTTTTCATCCCTAAATTTTAGGAAAATTTCTATTTTTAGCAGTTTTCTAAAAATAGAAACTTATTCTTGGTTTCTTAAGAAACCGATACTTGTAAAATTTTCTAAGAATAGAAATTTTGGCTTCTATAATTGAGACTCATTTTGATTGGTTTAAAATACTTTCTCATCAGGCTGGTGTAGTCAGAATCACAAAAAGATCAGTTTTACCCTACTAGGTATATTCTTCTTTTTCAGAATCTTTTTCTAGAGAACCAAGGTCATCAAAGGAGGTCAGTCAATTGCCAAGTGTCAAAATCAAATGTCCAAGTGTCAAAAAGAAGTTGGCAATGATGAACATGCACAAAAAATGGAGAAAGGAGAAAGGAAGTGGAAAATTTTAAAAATTGCAAAAATTTGTCTAAGGGTGGAGAATCCAAGTGCCCCTACTCAGTTTGGGCACCCAAACTTCAATGCCTTTGATTTATTTTTCTTCGAAAGTTGAGAAAAGTAAGGCACGCCAAACAAGGGAAGAAGTTGAAAATTGCTAAAAATTGGCTAAGTCTGCTCAACATGGGTGCCCCTGAAGAAGAAGGATGCCCATCTTCTTGAAGGATCAGATGATGGAGTCAAAGGTTGGCCCTCCTAGGCAACGTTGTTTAGTTTCTAGTCAACTTTGTAGTGGATGTCTTCGTCATCTTGTCTGATTATGCAATCATCTAAAATCTCAAATCAAATAGGGGTCATGGCGAGAGGTGTCTAGAACTCTGAAGGTAAAAAAATGGTAAAATTGGCTGTCTAGTGAATCTGGGCACCCTAGAAGGAGAAGGGCACCCAATTTTTTGAGGTGTTAAACAAATGAATTTTCATTTGATGCCTCTAATGTAGCTTCATCAGACTTGATGGAGCTCTTTGATGCAATCATCAACATATTCGTCAGAGTTAGTAGTCATCAGATGTCGTAGGCTGAATAGAGGAGGAAAAGTGAATGAAACGACAAAAGTCGAAAGCAACAATGAAAAATGCAAAATAAAAACTAACTCTAGAGAAAATGGGTGCCTCTAGTAAAGAAGGGCCCCTAGGGTTTAGAGGTGCCAAATGTTAGTTTTCAGAGATGAAGGGTCCAGGAGACCCCTACAAGAATCATGTTACTATCTAGTGGACCTATCATTCAGTCAATCTGATAAGTGCAACATCCTATATCATGAATTTATTTGAAGGTCAGAAGACAAGCATAAATTTGAATATCATAAAAATGGTTAACACTGGAGAAAGTGGGTGCCCCTGGAGGAGATAGGCACCCAAAAATTCAAAATTTCAAATGCAGTTTTTGTCAGAAGATGCATCCAAAACAATGTCATTAGATTCGATCAGGCTCTGTGATGAAAAATTCAGCTCATTCATCGGATCAATCTAGAAGTCAGGAGAGAGGATCAAACTAGGGTGGAAAATTGAGAACAGGTTTAAAATGATGAAAAAATGGTTAAGTCTGGGTGAGATAGGTGCCTCCAGCCAAGAAGGGTGCCCAACTTCACTTGCCTTAGTGAAATTTTAGAGATTTTCAAAAATTGAAGATGAAGGAAAATGTCTAAGTTCATTACACAAATTAAAATTAGGGTTTTGAAGAATTAGGGAAAAAAGAAAGTTGTTTCTCTCAAGACAAATATTATTTAAGGCACCTTTGTGTTTTGTTATTCATATTTTCTTGCAGGTTGTCTCCAAGGAGAAATAGAGCAGTAATTTGAAACTCTTTTTCATGATTCAAGAGCCTAAAGTTGTTGGTTTTTCAAAGTTTCTTATGAATTTTCAAATCAACACATAAGAAGACCTACTTTTCATGATTTTTTTTAATCCAAAACATCAATTCTTTCAAGAAGGAGGTTATTGTTTTCTATTTTCAGTGAGCTAGGTTATCTCAGTTTTATCTTCTAGATAATTTTTGAAGAATTTTCTCAAGTTTGCAGCAGCTACTTTTTATTTTGCATGTCAGAAAAAACATCAAAATTTACAACTTCCAATCTTCTAGGTCTATCTCAAATATTCTTCTGAACATAACCCATATCACAACTTTTTCATAGAAATTTCAAGTGGTTACTTTTTCGATCAGACCTCAAGGTTTTTAAAATCTGATCAACTGGGTTCATCTAGAATGTGCCTATGAAAAATACCTAGATGCCAGCTTTTTTTTCTTTTTCAGAGAAAATTAGGGTTTGTTGCTCTTTCAATCCATATTCAGAAGTTTAAAAAATAAACGATCTGGGTTTATTTGTAACGAAATTCTGAACAAAACCCATATCTCAGAACAACTTTGAAAAAATTCATTCCTTTGAAGAAGAAAAATCAGCAAGTTATTTTTAGGGTTTGTGTTGAGCTTGTTCGACCATAGTTAAGTTTACAGTCAATCTTCAAGTTTTTCAGCATGAAGTACTCTCCCATCGAATTCAGATTTAAACAAGTGTTGTATCATAATCATCTGAACAGACCATTTTGGGAAGGGCTTTTCAGTACCGTCATGGACATAAAAAGTCATCATCTCAATTGAAGAATGTGCAAAGGGAGTGGTATGACCGAAAGGACAACTATTGGAAATATTTGTGCAATACTCTTTCATGTGAGAATCAAGAGAAGTGTCAAAAGCATAAAGTTGCAAAGCCACTAAGTTATCAATTATTGAGTCATCTTTTGGGGTAGCGATTTTTTTCAAGAATAGAAATGATAAAGAAACTGAAGATGTCAAAGATTCTCTAAGTTTGTTTGGAAAAGGGGAGAAGATCCTAAAAAAGCGGCAATTTTTTATTAATAGTATTAGCACTCCCACCAAGGATGAAGTTGGATGCTTTTTAGTAGATGTGATCGAGATTTAAAGCAACAATCTTCTTGAAGCTTCTTCGTGGCTTTCTTTCTATTTTTATCCATTCTTTGAAGAGAAAGAAAACAGGTTATAATGAGTTGGCATTTCCTATTTTACATGCTTTCTTGGGCTTTCTTAGGTGTTAGATGTTTATCTTCTTTAGGTTTACAAATAAAACTTACGAGTTGGTGAGTATTAGTTGTAAAAGCAATGAGATTTTAGGGTTCCCTACTCCTCTGGTTAGTTATAAATAAGAGCAGTGTTTTCTCATTTTTCTTTAACCATGCTTGTTATAACAAAATTGCTGAGCTTATGCCTTAATGTTTGTTATCGATTAGTGTCAGCTCACTTTGTGTTAAGGAAAATTTTGAAAGCCTCTTTTAGCTGCAAGTTTTTTTTTAGTACATGTGTCTTGTGTCAAGTGATAATATGATTTGATCGCATGTTACATGTATTTTTCCACAACTTGCTATCCCAAAATTGTAATCTTGAACTAGAAGTTTGAGTAAGTAAAGTCTTGAGCCTGCTTTTCTGCCCTGATATAAAAATTTCATATTTTTGTTTATTTTTTGTGCCAAGAAGTGTGAGGAAATAAAGTATTGAGCATGCTTTACTGCCTTGATATAAAGTCTTATATTTTCATTCATTGTGTAATGCTTTTATGATCTCTTTTTTAGTTTACACTGAAATTCAGTAGATGTATGTTCAAGAAAGTTTATTTAAGTATCTTTGTCAAAAAATCAATCTCGTTCATTTTTAACTCTCTTGCTCCATGTTTACTTGGTAGGATAGAAACATCAATAGTGTAAGTTAAGTTGTAGTTATTAAGTTTCATTGAAGGGAAAACCTCAACTGCAACATCTAGATTTATATAACCTTGTGTTCTCACAGCTGAACCAAAAAGATAGGCAAAATTAGTTTAGTTTACTTTCTTTATGCAACTCAGCAAATGAGGGAGCTTCCCCTCCTAATTCGAAGAGCAGTTTACTGCACATAGCTATTCATTTCCAAAATGCATTCCATAGGTGTGATTTGAAATGCCAACAAGTTGTAGAATAAAAGTTGCACCACTTTGCAGCTTTCAACTACTTGCATTTCACAACTTCTTCCCTAAGCAAAAATTTGCCAGAACAACAAATGACATTAAGATAGAGAAAACTGAGAGATATTCTTCTAGAGGGAACTAATGAAATCGTATAGGCTCAAATGAGAATTTTTTAAATATCACATTGTTTGAGATAAACATGCTAAATTTTGCAGCCATTTTGCACTTTAGACTCTTAAAGGATTTTGTCAGTTGAATGTAGCTTGGAGTGATTCCACATGTTTAAGTGTAAAAAAGGACCATACCTAGTTTAAATTTAACCACCCAGATGCATCAAAATAATTTTTTTGGTCACATGATTTACAAAATGAAAGTTGCACCACTTTGCAACTTTCAACTACTTGCATTTGACAATTTTTTCCCCAAGCAAAAATTCAACACCACGGGAAAAGGCCTCCGAAATAGAAAAAACTGAGAGAGGTTATTGTAAAGGGGCCCAACACAATATCATAGGATTACATGATAATTTTATAAGAATCATGGTGTCTGAGTAACAACATGTTTAAGTTTGTAGCCATCTCACAATTTGGACTCTAAAGGGATTCTATTGGTTGAATGTAGCTCAGAGTAATTATGTGTGTTTAGGTGTCAAAGAGGACCATGCCTAGCATAAATGTACCAACTCAGATGCATTGGACCAAATGTCTTGGTCATATGAGTTGTAGAATGAAAGTTGCACCACTTTGCAACTTTCAACTATTTGCATTTGAAAACTTTTTCCCAAAAAAAAAATTATCCACCATGGGAAGAGACCTCCAAATAAGAACATATAACATTAACACATGCTTTTGAAAGGATCATCACATAACACAAAATTTACGTGGAAAGCCCAATATGGGAAAATCCATGGTGAGAAATTTTGTGGGGATCTACTGTCCTAATAGATCCTCACAAGCAATTAAGTTCAATTATAATTTTGGGGGCTCCAACCCTAAGGAAGCACTAAATCCATGTTTTAAAAGCTACAACTTCAAGGATACTACATTCCCCTGATCTGAGCACCAACTCAACACTAATGAGGAAACAACCTATTATAATGTTCAACACTCAAATATGCATGAAACTAGTTCTTCAAAACCTAATAATACAACATTAGTTTCAATACACAATTTTTGCACTCTCTTTCTGCCGACTCTCATACAATTGTGATCAACTTCAACTATTCATATAAAGTTCTTTCAAATTGATATAGTAACTAACAATTTCACTCTCTTACACAATAACCCTCTTTTTCAATAGTCCGACCAATTTCATTTTAGATTTGTTATATTTATAACATTCTTGTTCTTCACCGACAACCTATCTCAAATATACAAACCCTTGTCCCGATTCATTGGATATTTTTTTTTTATTAGGAATAAACCTAGGGTTTTCAATTTGGCCTACCATATTCCTATGCAATGACTCCATATAAAATATATATTTTTTCCTTACCTTATTACTGAGTATGTGCAGGATCATCATGGAAAAAATAGCCCCTTAAGTGGCAATAAAATTCAGAAAATCAGAGTTATGCAACATGATGTAAAAATTTGAATAAGTTATTTATATTATTTCAAAAATATGTAAGAATAGAATCTGTAGCAAATTGAATGTATCTTCCATAACATCTGAGCCTCCTATACACCCCTATACACCTATGTCATGAATTCTATGTTAGTCCAAATAGAATTTCATTTCGGTGATATGATGGTCTCATGGATTATTTATCCTCACATAATTCTTTACTTGGAAAATTACCCAAAGTCATTATTCTAGCATAATTCTTTACTTGATGGATTCTCCAAACTTTCCATTTTTATGAATTCCTTAGTAAGGAAAATTATCCGAAATTGACCAACTTCACTTCATTCTTCGCAAGAACTTCTAAGTCTTCCTCAATTCTTTAATATGAAGTTTGTCATATCTTCTTGACTTCAATGATACCATTCTCCTTTTAGAATTAGGGCCAACTCATCTCTTATCTCCTTTTGACATCAATGACTATAATATGCTAATGAGGACTACTATATGAAATGTCCCCAATATTTTTAGATTTTCATGATTTTAAGTGATGCAAAATGCAATTTAGATGATGTAAAAGTCATTTTTCAAACCTGAATAAGATTCAAAAAATATAATAAAAATCCTTTATCTATGGTTTTAGATACTTCCAAATCAAAATTTATGATCTACAGTATTAATTGGCGATGAAAATTCAAAAAATCAAAGTTAGGCAACTTGACGTAAAAATTTGAATAAGTTATCTATATTATTTCAAAAATATGTAAGAATAGAATCTATAGGAAATTGAATGTAGTTTCTAAACTACTATGTTTATTTTAAAAAATAAATCTATTTGGTGAAAATTTGAAATTTCAATGCAGTAGTACTTAAATTTCAGGGGAAAAATAAGAAGTTGGTGTTTGTCTAACCACCTGAACCACAATAAAATGATAATATTTTTTCATAAGATTTTATATATAAGTAGAGGACTCATGTATCAATGTGATGCATATGTTTTGTAATTTTTTCCATGTAAATAATTAATTAAGATTTTTTTATTACAACTTTTAAAAATATTAAAAACTCTTATGTTTGACCATGTTAACTTGGTCAAACCTTCATGAAATTCAATTTTTTTTAATCCTATAGTATGCAAAACATAGAATGTGATACATATTTCGGATTCAAAAAATATGATACCATTTGAAAGCTATAGATGTTTTTCAATCAACCTATCAATCAAGACTTTAGTCGTAATTTAAATAGAAAATGAACAATAATTATTTATTAAATTCAAAGTAAAGAAAAAAATTTATTGGTTGAAAGTTGAGAATCTCCTTTAAAAACCACTTTCATTTCATCAATTTTGGTAAAAAAAAGGTCATCAACCACATTAAACAAGAGTGATTGAACCTATCATAGGGAAAACAAAACCATTATGAATTTTGATCCATTCTTTCAGTTGTTCATAATAATCTTGATAAAGTTCATGTAAATATATGAATTCCTCAGTGATCACATTCTCTAGACACACGAAATCAATTAATATCCAATTAGTACGCTTGTCATTGATTCTTCGAGTGATGTAAAAAGGACCATCAGGTGCTCATCTAATTATGTCATTTTGTGAGAAAGAAATGTCAAGGGGGATTTTGGTTGGGACCTTATGAGGTTGCACATCAATGAATATGACCATATATTCTATATCTCCTTCATTTTCACTTATATTTTCAATATTTGTTTCTTCAAGTTTGTCAACATTCATCACATCATTCTTGGTATCACTAGCTTTCGCAAAAGATATATTATGATTTGGCATGGGGTTGGTAAAGATTTTCAAACTTAGGTTTGGTGGGGAAACATGCTTATTTCCTTGATCATTAACACCACCAATATAGACATGATTAGAATTAATGAGGTCTTGCATAATATGTTTAAACTATTTTGTATCATCACCATTTTGCTAGTGATAAAGGAAAAAGATATTTGAGTTAAAATTTGGACGCAGGGACTTAGATGTATCAATTTCTCTAATACGGGGTAAGGTAATTAAGTTCTTAACTATAAGTTGCAACATAATGGAGTGGAGGGTATTAGGTAAAGGGGAAAATTGTCTACTCATCTCCCTAAATGGATATGGATTTATTATATTTATAGTAGCCACTTGGGTGTTAACATGTTGATTTGTTTGAGGTGTGTTTGTTTGTGAAAGGACTTTATTTTGTTTCGTGAAATTTTAGAAATTTTTTTTGGGGTGTGGCTTTGGATTTCTCAAAACATTTAGGGCTTTTAGCTTCATGATGACTAACCGAATTTTGATATTCATGAATGTTCATGCACAAGTGTGTAAACAAGGGAAACTTCAACATATCTAGGTTAGTTTCAATATTAGTATGCAAATTGGCTGTGAACATTCTTTGAAGGTTAGCATTAATAATCTTAATGTTTATTTGTGAATAAAGAAATTGGTATCTTGCTATTAAATCAGTGACCTTTTCATCTTTGTTTTGTTTACATTGCAATAAATCATCTAAGATCATTTTGGGACCCATGTGCACTTGAAAATGGTTAAGAAAGGCATCAACAAGTTCATTGAGTGAACTAATTGATTTATTTAGTATGGAACAAAACCACTCCAAGGCAGTGTATTTTAAGGATCTAGGGAAATATTTAGCCAAGAGTTTATCCTAAAAAAATGAAGTCACTACATAAGGATGTGTATGCCAAGACATGCTTACCAGTGTATCCCTTTCCACCAGATTTCTCAAATCTAGGAATCTCTATGCCTCGTGGAATTTTCACTCTCAATATCTACAGGAATAAGGGGTTTCTTTTGACATATTGTGAAGGTTGGATATTTTTTACTTTGGTTCAATGTAAAAATTTATTGTTGGAGAGGGGTGATCCCACAATCGTGGTTTACAATTTTTGGCCAAACTGGACACTGAAATTATTATTTTTAACTAAATCTTCACATTCGGGCACCTATAGCGGCTAAACCGTGAGGAATTTGAAAATGATGCAAACAAGAGTCTCATCACATTTTGTCTGTACATTATAAAAATATTTTTTTCAAAATTTTTGGAATAAGATTGCACTTCTTTTTCCATCTCCCACGAAAACTGATTTTTTTCAGAAAACAACATTTTTAAAAAGTGACACTCACCGTATACAACATAACTTCTTTTTTATGACGGATAAAATTCTAATTTTTTCAAATTTAGATTTGTAACTATGATATCTAGCACTTTCATTTGGTATCATAGGTTTTTATTGAATATTTTTTCCTTAATAGAGTTTCAAAGTCAAACCAATTGCAATTCAGACATAGGCGCACTGTATACAACATAACATTTTTTGTATGTATCAAAATTCGATTTTTTTTTTTTTTAATGGATCAAGGACATCAATACCCAGCACGAACATATTTTTAAAAAAATTATTTTAATAATTTTCTATTTTTCCACATGTGCAAAACAAAGAGCTTGATTTTCGGTGAAAAACCTATGTTTAATAAAACTAAAAAAACACATACATAATAAAACCAAAACATATTAAAATTATATTCATGGGATAGATAATTTTGAGGACTAGCATAATCATTTCAAATAAATTTTAAATGAATTCATTTGATCCCCCAAAAGGTAAATCAAAAGTGATTTTTTATCAGCATTTTGATAGGTGTAAAGGAAATTCATTTATAGGTATGGTTTAAAACTAGCGAGGTTCTATCCAAGGGGGTTTGATCTAAGGTGGTTTGATCAAATCCTCTTCAATTGGAATCCTTACAATGGAATTTTTAAAGGCTTAAATCATTATATTTTCTAAAAATATGTGATTTCAGCAAAAAACAGTTCCTCTCAGAAATTGTAAACCAGCTTCGTGGGATCACCCAGAGATGAAATAATTTTTAGGCATTGGTTAAGGATGAGATCATTATTTGTGTTGTGAGATAGAGGTGAATAAGGTGGAGGTGTATATATATTTGAAGGAAAAATGAATTATGAGTTTGTGAGGGGAGATGGATGAAGAGATATTAGATTTGAATTCACAAAGCTAAAGGGATTCCAAGTGGAAATACCTATGGTGGTATTTTCATTGCTAGTAGGTTTTTTAGTTGTTATAATAGTTTGATTAGTGTATGTGGGAAAAGAGGTCATGGCAGTGGAAGGAGGAATTGAGTTTCCATTTTGACTTTGAGTTAAATCCAACATTTGAGAAAAACTAGTCATTGTAGGGACATATTTATCAATAAAATGAGCTAGGCTACGCAAAATATCTATTGCTTATTCATTATCAAGGATTTTCCTCACATTATCTATTAAAGACACATTATTTGTGGTTAGGGTGGTTATGTGAAATAAGGTATTAAAGCCATGGTCCATAGTGGGTTGACTAGTACCAACACTATGGGTGAAATATGTGGAAAGCTCAATATCCATGACATTTGTAGAAGCATGGGATGGCATGAGTCTCAAAGTAGATATCACTATAGTATTGGTAATAGGACACCAAGTTGTGAATCTCATATAAGTTTAACCAAACCTAAGTGCATCCAAAATGGAGAATAGCTTCTAGATAAATGCAATCAAACAACCTAGAATATGAAATGCAATGCAAGTATGTAAAAAGAGAGCAATTTTAAGATTTTAAACAAGATAATTTTTTTATTATACTACGTGAAAACTTAAAAATGATGTCTTTGAATTGTAATATTGATTTCCAAATAATAAACTCAATTTGACCAATTAAACCTGATGCAAGAAATGACAATTTTTATTTTATTTTTCTAAAACAAAAACCTAGGTTTAATAACATATCAAAAGGAAGAAATCTAAGATAAATCACTGACCAAAAGTCTTAAAAGTTCACGTATAGGGAAAAATTAACCCTAGAGAAAATGGGTCTTAGCATAGGGATTACAAAAAAATAAATTTGAGATTGAAGTTCAAACCTAGGGTTTTTCATTTTAGACAATAAATTATAGTTTCGGTAAGTGATTTTTCTAGAATTGTATGTTTGAATGCAAGTAAAATGTAAGAAAAATGATGAACAATATGACACTTTTTTAAAATATATTTTTGACTCAATTTTTGAATACGAATGATTAAAAACACACTAATATGCAAGTACTATGCAAAATTAATGTAATATGCATGCAAAATTTTGATTTTTTTAGATTTTAAATGATGTAAAACTCAAACGTCAAACCCTAAATGAGATGCAAACCAAATGCAAGTTAAAAACCCTGAATTAGATTCAAATCAATTCAAAGTAATAAAAATCCTAGATCTAGGGTTTGAATGGACTGGAAATAAAAATAATTATGGTGCAAGAAAGTTAGGTTCACCAAAATAAAATAAAGGGAGAGGGGTTTTTATATTAAAATGACAATTCACCAAAAATTCACTATAAAGAGAAAGGAAAAAATGGGTTATAATGCACCTATCTTCCTCTATCTCATTAAAAAAAAGAGATCCCTTAAGCAAAGGTTGACTTTTAGCCCTTAGGTGAGTCAACCTTGAAGGATATTTTGTTGGTTTCCTTATGATCTAGGATGGGTGGGTATGTGCAGGATCATCATGGAAAAAATAGGCCCTTAAGTGGTAATAAAATTCAAAAAATCAGAGTTAGGCAACTTGACATAAAAATTTTAATAAGTTATATATATTATTTCAAAAATATGTAAGAATAGAATATGTAGAAAATTGAATGTAGTTTCTAAACTACTAGGTTTATTTTAAAAAAAAAAAAATCTATTGGGTGAAAATTTGAAATTTCAAGGAAAAAATAAGAAGTAGGTGTCTGTCTAACCACCCTAACCAAAATAAAATGATAATATTTTTTTATAATATTTTAGATATAAGTAGATGACTCATGTCTTGATGTGATACATATTTTGTTATAATTTGTTTCCAAGTAAATAATTAATTATGAATTTTTTATTAATTTTTTTAAATAGTATAAAAACTCATATGTTTGACCACCTTAACTTGGTCAAAAATTCATGAAATTCAATTATTTATTTTTTTCCTATATTATGTGAAGCATAGAATTTGACACATGTTTTGGATTCAAAAAATTCGATACTGTTTGAAAGCTATAGATTTTTTTCAATCAGCCTATCAATCAGGACTTTAGTCGTAATTCAAATAGAAAATGAATAATAATTATTTATTAAATTCAAAGTAAAGCATAATTTATATTGGTGGAAATTTGAGAATCTCTTTTAAAAACCCTTTTCGTTTCATCAATTTTGGGTAAAAAAAAAGTCGTCAGCCACATGGGCCATCATATCACTTAGATATCGCTACTTTTTGGCCCATCATGATCCTGCACATACCCGAGTAGATATGATAAAACAAAAAATTTGGGAGAAAGATTAAAAATAATAAATAAACCCGCAAATGCAAAGTAACAATTGAAATCACTAGATTAAACCTTAGTCTAATAGAGCCTACAACTTTCTAGTAGATCTAACAAGGTTAAGTATTTTTGCACCTTTCACCAAAATTTTGTTGATGAGTATTCTCTAGGACTCATTCGCCCGAGGAAGAATGGGTCTTGCTATAGGGTTTAAAAAACTTCCTTCATAGACCTCTGGTCCTATTTCCGCACTCCCATTTCCTTTTGGTTTTATAATCATAAATTCAAAAATAATTTCTAAAAGTGAGTTTTCATGGCTTCATGACAACCTTGACATCTTTGACAACTTTTTCAAATTTTCTTCTTAGGTAAATCTTTAATCCTTCTTAAACCTAAGATCTGTAAACAATACAAGAGGGAAAAATTAATATTTTTTGGTGAATGGGGATTTTCCTTGGTCAAACCCCATTTTGGTAGTGGGACTCATACACCACCTTGGGTGTATGGGTCCCACCTAATTTTTAGGGCCTAGATCTAAATTTGGCATTAACCTAAGAATTTCTTGAAAAATGCGTCCCAAGCTTAGCCTAATGGGACCCATACACCCCAACTAGCGTATGAGTCCTGCTTAGCTTATACCTAATTTAAATTCAAATTTTTGGTAGGATTTTATTATCTTAGATCTGATTTCATCTTGTAGTGTTGTAATTTTGACAAATTTGGCATAAACAAGAATAAATACAAGGCTATGTCACATACTTTTTGTAGACACGTAAAATATGCATGCACCTGATCCTGATCTTACTTACATCAGTTCATCCTAAATCATCTCCTTTACTAATGAATTTAATTAAATAATCTTTATTTGATTAAAATCATCATATTCCATCTCTTAATTAAATAAATTCCCTTTTATCTCATTAAGTCATTCTCTCTCGTTAATTAAATTAATCAATTTTATTTAATTAATCCTATGTCTCTATTTGATTAAATAATTCATTTTATTTAATTAAATCCCTAAAGTTATCTCCTTAAATTAAATAAATCTTTATTTAATCTAACATCACCCCCTTTAATTAAATAAATCAATCTTTATTTAATTAAATACAAAAATCATTTTTCCTCTCATTTTGATTAATTTAAATCATGAAATCCAAGTCAAAATTGTCAAATCAAGTAATCTCCTATTAAATTGATCAAATATTGATTAATTTAATTCTAATCAGTCCAATCCTCTAGATTTTGCAACTTGCACAATAAATCAATTTATTTGATTTATTAAATCATCATTTTCCATTCAAAAGGACATCTTTTGTGGAATATTCTTCCAATTCAAAAATCCCTCCAAAAGGGGATGGGTACTTCCAACAAGGCATTTAATGCCTCTTAAATGTCCTCTGCCTTGAGCTAGGTGACATTAAATCTATTCTTCTCTCCCTCCAACATGTCACATTAAAATTTAAAATTTGAATCCAATAGCATTTATCATGCACATTGATCAAAATGTGCACAACCTTCAACCATTCACATATTTACAAGTGGAACTTGGGTATTGGATGTTGAATGATACCACATTGCTCAATCTTGCTCATTATTCGAATTTGGAAATCTATAAATGAGAGAATCTTCCTCTCACTCTATCATCCACAATTTGAGTAAACTTACTATACTCAACTTCATCCTCATCCACACTTAGAGAAAAGTTACTCTCTTCACATTGAAAGATAATTTTTTTTATTTCATAGCTAGGTTATGCCAAAATCTCATCAAGGACATTCAATCATCCACAAATCAACAAAGAGCTTACAAAGGAGTTGGGAAAGGGCCAATTTCAACAGACCAATTGACACCAACTCCCCCATGGGATCAAGAGTTTTCTTGCTTAATTAAGATTTCCTTTGTCTTCCATGTTTTCTCTTTGTTTTCCCTAGTATCAAGCATTTTAAATGGATTTCATTTGGGATCCTTGTTTTATCTTCCATATGAACCTAACTGTGTGTTTTTTTGTTGTGTTTGTGTAGGAATAGGATTGGGGTTCACACTTTTACCTGGCAAGTTTAAAATTCATCTAGCATCTTTTGAGATCAAGAATTCTAGCATTCAAGAGCATTCAAGAGTGATTATCAATAATATTTTAGCATTATTGAAGTATCAAGTATCATGCCAAATTTATCATGGATCATGTTTGTTTTTGAGCTAACATTTGTGATGTACGGTTTTATGATTCAAGAAAGCATTCAAGTCAAGATCTATATCATTCAATCAAGTGTTAGGATCCACATTCATGCTAGTCATTAATTACAAGATTGCAACCTTTTGTTCAATGGTTTGGTGAGTTACAACATTACATATTTTTTCATTCATCATTCCTCCATTTCATTTGATTTAATTTCAAGGTTTGTTTACAAAAACAAGGTTTGACCAAGGCAAACCCTTATTCACTAAAAAAAAGTTCCCTCTCTTTCATGTGTTATTTAAAGATCTAGGCTGAAGATTCACTGGAGAGCAATATTGGAGAAAAAATTTCAAGCTATCAAAGTTGTCACCTACCTTGCTAGATAATAGAAAGTCATCTATAGAGAATAATTCAGTGATTTAGACTCAAAGATTTGGTAGGAGAGAAGTTACAGGAAATCATTAGAGGATATCAGAGTTTTAGACCCACCCTGATATTGGCAGAAAATCACAACTTGTGGTGTATGAGTTCCAGTATACCTATTTATAGACTTTTTCTATAGATCCTTATTCAGTAGTTCCAGATTCTGGTTTCGGCCTGAAACTCTAATATAGGACTAAATTTCCCAGCCTATCATCTAAGTCCAAATGAGAATTAAAGTCAGAATTTCCAAGATTCCAATTCTTGATTCAAGCCTCTTTAGCTTCTCGGTGCACCGTTGTTCTTTTTTAGTATTTTATTCTACTTTTTAATCTTATAATATAGATCATATAGTTAGCTTTTGCATATATTTTACACTTTTCTTTCCAAGACCTAGCTTGGTGGTGATCCCATCTTTATTCTTTGATCATGCTATAGGATAGCCTTTATTAGATCTATTTCAATTATTCCATCCTTGGATTGAGATCTCTAAGGTTTCCTTGAGTGAAACTTGTGGAAAATCAGTGGTTGTGTCTTAAAACATTATAACTAAAATTTTAAAGGTGACATTTTGTTGAACCTAGCATTTAGAACACCTTATTTTTTGATTTGGAGTGCATCATAGTCTTATATATAGCTTTCATTAACTTTTCATTAGGTTTTGTATTAGTTAATTTACATCTAGGGTTTCTAAATCCTGTGTAGTGTAGAAAATTACACGTTCTTGGAGATAGTACAATTTCACACTTAATTTGGGATTATTTTAGTGCACCCTTACATTAAATACTCTCTAAATTATCATTAGTAGAGCCCTAAGACCCTTTATTTTGGATCTTAGACTTATTTCAATTAAAATCCCGATAAAATCAACAAAAGCACTAAATTTTCTAACCCATCATTTACCCACCCCAAAAGACTATTATGGGACTCATACACCACCTTGGGTGTATGAGTCCTTCTAAGTGGGACAAATATTCCACAAGTGGTGTATCAATCTTGTGTGGCCCATTTGTAGGGTTTGAGCAAGAAATTCAAGTTTTTCAATCAAAATTTTGGTTGATGCCCACTTTTGAGATCTAATAAATGGTAAATTAGGTGTAATTCCTATATAACCAAGCTCTCGAGTCATTATTTTCAATCTATAAAATGCAATTCAAGATCTAAGAATTCACAAGCATTCAAAATTCTTTCACAAGAGCTTTCAATTTTTTAAGAGCAAGAAAGGTTAAAGTCTTGGAGCAAAATTATAGTGTTTTTGTAGGTCTTCAAGCCATTTTCATTCAAGATATATTATTTTCAAGGATTCATAATGGTTTCCTATGGTGAATCATGATGGATTTTAGGTTGGGGATGCAACTAGTCATCAAGACAAGCCTAAAGATTTTTTTCTTAATTGATTCCATCCTCCATTGTCACTCTACTTTCAGCCGAAGGAAGTTACATGCATCATCATGACTTATTAGGGTGATTATACATCTCCCAAAGTGAGTCATTCATCTTCGTGTTTCATTCATGCATCTCATTTTAGCACAATAGAATACGGTTGAATTTCATTTCATATTTATTAATATTAGATTCATTTAAGGGGTAAGTGCAGAAAGATGGTTCCCAAAAAGGGGACTTAAGTGGACAACATTTTTCAGAAATCAGGAAATACTGACCTTGGACGTGAAATTGAAGATAGTTAGACTCAAAATTTTGAGATGGAACAAAAAGAAGGATTCAATTGCTCCGAGTCTACTTTCTAAACTACTAATTGTAGACACATAAAAGTGACCTACGCCCGCAAGCTCTTCTTCTAACCTTAGTTGGAACATTTTAATTATGTTTCTGACTCACTTCCAACTATTAATTAAATAATTCATAATTATTTGATTAATTCATACCTATTTATTCTTCATGATTCTTAAATAAATAAATTTTGATTATTTATTTAATGCGTCACTAATTAAGTCTTCTCCTTCCTATAATTAAATAAATTCTTATTTATTTAATTCACCTTCCACTATAATTAAAGAATTATATTTAATTATCTAATTATTCATTAGCCTTCTCTCTCCTAAATTAAATAAATTTTATTTATTTAATTAGGTCCACTCTCCTAAAATTTAAATTAAATTTCTTATATTTAATTTAAAAGATCCCATTTGTCACATTCCTTCAACAATTAAATAATATCTCTATTATGTAATTTCCACCTAAATTAAATAACTCTTATTATTTAATTTCTTCTAAAATCCTAAATTCCCTCTTTTAGTAAATAATTTAAATTATTTACTGACACATGACCCACTCCTTTTTGGAATTGCAAAGCTCGGCCATGTGAAGGGTCACACTATTGATTCTATAACTCTCAATCTGGACCGTTCGTAGAAAATTGCACTTTTCTATAAAAGAGTAATTTTGGTCTCATTGTTACCCCCCAGCTATCTTGTCAATTCTCACATCTCTTGCATTTTAGATAATCTTAGCATTGTTATTCTCATTTGTCATAGCATATTTCATATTTCCATTTCATTTAGTATATCTAGATCTTTAGAATGCATTACTAGTTGTATTAGTTGCATTATATGGCATTTTAGATTAAAACCTTCGATATTTGCTTAGGGCTTGTCTTTTCATTTGTTTTGCTCATCATAATCTGAGGGAAAAATGCATATTTTCAGTAAATTAAGAAGGTGTAATGGAGGTTAGTCATGGAGGATGAAGACAATCTATCAAGATTGTTCATCTATTCCTTTGCACTTCATTACCACATAGGGTTTTTCAAGATTTCACATTTTAAGATCCAAAAAGAATTATCCTTTGTTACATTGGTGAACCTGACTTTTGATTAACATGTTTTTCAAGCATAGTACTAATTTTTCATCACGTTTTTTTTGCAGGTTGCAGCACAAATTTTTTCGCAGGTTGCAGGTATATGGATCACCGCATCTGCCAGATGAAATGACGCATCTGCCAAGTCGAACTGCATCTGCCAGATTAAACGATGCAAGTGACGTATCGAGCCGCATATGCGAAATGAAACAACACATCTGCAGAGCCGAGCTGCATTAGAAACGCCAAACGCCGCATTTATCAACGAAACCAGTAGTCTGCTTTCTGAATGATGCATCTGATATTTTATGCAACGCAAGTGACCTGTCAAGCCGCATATGATTCTTTGAACGATGCATTTGCAGAGTTGAGTCACATCTGACAGACCAAAAGCGGCATCTGACTTCTCGAGCTACATCTGACTTCCCGAGCCACATCTGCCAGAATGCGACACATTTGACTGGTAAAATTTCAAAATTTTTTTCGAATTATAATCTAGATCCGACACATCCGCAGCCAGTTTTTCATTTTGATGGACTTAAAATGAACCAACCCTAGGGTAGTCATTTAATTGGCAATTTATCAATCCTAGGATAGTCACCGCATCTTCTTTTTGTTTGGTTAAAATGAACCCCATGACTATTGTGAAGCAATATCTTCACTTAGAGTAACAAATTTTTCATTTGGATTTAAAACTAAACATTTGTCTACTGTGCTTGATTGGGTAATAGGTATATGCTCTCCCCTTTACTGGGTGATCAAAAAGCCAGACTCACCCATTTTATTTATGCCTTTCAAGCTTTATTACAACCTTTAGCAGGCCTGCCATAGTGGGAAAAAGTACTCACCCTACGGGAACGACCTAAGTGGGAACACCTAAAGCCAAGGTTTCCAATGCACTATAATCAAAAGTAAGTTGTTGATGAAAATCCAACTTGACAGTAGTAGACAAGATAAACAGCCCTAAAATATTTATTCTAAAGATTGGGAGGTCTCTCGAGGGAGTTTATCTATTGTCATGCCGAATGGAAAGACTTACTAAGAACCTAGTGTAGCAGTCAGCCATGTCAGTAACCAAACATTGTTTCAATCACAGTACAAGGGGAGGGAAGAATTTGTCCCCAAGACACTCACCATATAATTGCCACGGACTATTTGCTCAGGGGATTTGGTATCGACTTCTGTCACCTTGAGTACGCACCTAGAAAAGACAAAAACATGGGTGCCCTCTAGGGGGTGACACGGCTGTGTGAGTCGACGCGATTTTAAGATGTGGGTTGTGATTGCGATGATGACCTTTTGACTTTTAAGAGTGAGTTTGTTTGAAGTAATTTAGATTCTATGTGCTTGCCAACTATTTTCAAACAACTTACAAACAAGCTAAACATCAAACAAATCTGGATCAAAAACTTGGTAAATCGACCAAATAGCCTTTTGTTTTTCAAGAATTTAATTCATGCGATCCAATTGGTCTTCTGAACTACATTTGAGCTGTAAAAAACCGCATTTGATCTTTTAAACCACATTTGAGAATTACAAAGCCGCATTTGCTAAGTTGAGTCGCATCTACTCTGCTGAGCTACATTCACTCTTGTGAGCCACATTTGCTTTGTTAAACTACATGGGCCCTGTTGAACCGCATTTGCTTGTCTGTGAAAAAATTGCCACAATCAATTCCTGCAATGCATCTGCTATTTTGAGTTGCATTTGCTCTGTTAAGCCCTATCTTCTTTGTTAAGCCACATCTGCTCTGTTGAGCCGCATTTGCTTTGTCAAGCCGCATTCGCCAATTTTTCAAAAAACATTCTGCTCACTGCCAAAATCAAAGTCAAAATTTGTCTTTTCCAGAATTCCATCAAGTCCATCTTTTTTGTTTCTGTCAAACCAGATACTGAGTTGCTCCACTTCCCTCATTGCACATCATTCTTAGAATCATCATAGGTTTCCATTTGCATTTGACTAGTTGCATTGTTAGCTTTATCATCTGCTTAGTCACTCATTTCTCAGATTTTAGGAATACACTCCTTACCATCTATTGTCAAGACTGTGTCTTCAAAAGTAGGTTATCATTGGACCCCATCACCCTTAGTCACTTAGTCATAACTTTTTTGAATTGTTTCCCACTCAACAGTCTAGTGTGGAAACTTCACTTTGTCCTCTTTTAAAGTCCCATTTTTGGTCCCTTGATTTTCCAAACCTGAAACATTGCAAACACTTTGTTGGTCAAGTAGTCATCTCCTTAGATTTCTCAATAGTGAGTGTATCTTAGGCTCCATTTTAGTTTGCATATCATTTTCGAATCATATCATTTTTTGCATCCACCAAACCTTTCAAAAATCTCATTTGCATTCCATAGCATTCCTTATTCTCAAAAACCCAAAAACATAGTGACACATTTTAGGTCATTATCCATCATCATCTCAAAGTTGAGCAAAAATTTTTATGGTTGAAACTAGATTACAAAAAAGGAAGAAACTCATGGATCTTTTTGGTGAAGACATCAATATTCCCAATTTCACCAATAACACGAATTCATTCCCTAACAACATGAGTGATCTTTCTAATGACATGGAAAATTCTGGGATCAATTCTTTCGGTGAGACATCCATTCCACACAATCTCTTTGAGCAATTTATCCACAGAGATCAAAAAGGAGAAATTTTACAAGCTGCTGCCCAAAACCCAGAAGTGGCCTCTTTTGTGGATGAATTAGTCCTACATGACCTATCCAGATATTTAGCCATGCTCCTTGACCAAGGGGCTAGGTTACCAAAAGGATTTGACCTCAACACCATTAGAGCAACATCTCCAAATCAATCACACAATCTGTCCATGGGAGCCTCTTCACAAAACACCATCAACACCATCAATACTACCTCCCTTGGTCATGCTACCACCACAAACAATGTTGCTGCTACAACCAATGTTGCTACCACAACTAATGTAGCCACCACAACCAACACAACATTCATTGGAGGACCATATACCCAAATCAGCACCACATCCCAATCGATCCCCCAACAAGCAACCACTACCCCTTCACAAACATTTGGGTCAACAATGGGGGAAAATACTTCAAATCTATTTGGAACTTCATTCAATACCATGGGTCCATCAATAAACCTATTATTGGGTCTCTCAAATACTATGGCAACTACCTCATCACATCTTGTTGGGAGAAATAAATACAGAGTTACCACCCAAGGACCCCAACCTAATTATTCATAGGTTAATACCAACTTTCCTTTGGGGAAAAACACCAATCAAGGCCCAAATGCCTCATTTGGTCAAGGCAATCAAGGCACCCAATATTTTACTCCATTTGGACATCAACAGACTCAACATCAGCAAGGCCCACAAATTCCATCCAACATGGAAAAATCTCAAATCCCCACATATGCTACTCAAGTCCATACACAGCAGCACATCCCACCTCAAAACACTCAATTCCAACAACCACCTCAAAACACTCAATTCCAACAAACACCTCAAAGCACTCAATTCCAACAAACATCTCATCAAAACATTTACTTCCAACAACCACCTCCTCAAAATACTCAATTTTCTCACCAGCAACCAATTTCGAATCAATACATCTCATCGTAACAACAAGGGAGTCATGCTTCCCCTATCACAAACATGTGTGATGCTACCAACAACCCCATTGTGGAGTCACTCACACTCAAACTGGCTGCTCTTCAAACGCAAGTAGAGACCTTGCAACAATCCAACAAAAAGTCTTACATGTCCTATGACTTGTGTCCTTATCCATTTGACACAACCTTGTATATGCCACCCTTTCCTCATGGATATGTGGTACCTCATTTTCCCAAATACAAGGGCAAAACAAATCCAATCGAACACAAGAGAATTCACCACTAGTTGCATGGATATTGCTTATAAACAAACCTATCTTATGAGACTCTTTTCAAGAAGACTCACAGGTCATGCACTAGAATGGTTCTCACTCTTGCCTAAGGGAATCAAAACATGGGATGAACTGGCAAACAAATTTGTGGAGAACTATGCCTACAACATTGAAATAGACATCGAAATTGCCTCCTTATGCAAACTTACCCAAGAGGATGCAGGAGAGACTTTCATTCCTTTCTTTCAAAGGTGGAGAACCTTAGCAAGCAGATGTCCGGTAGAAATACTTGAAAAGGAGAAAGTAACCATGTTTGTGCAAACTCTTCTTGGACTGCTGAGCTATGGATTACAAGTTCATTGTTGCACCACTTTTGTTGACCTTGTTGAAAAGGGTGTCCAACTCGAAAAAGCCTTGATTGCCAAAGGCGAACTGAAATATGGTGGCAAAACCATCAACACCACCACCAATAATATCCCAAGTAGCTCAAATGATAAAAACAAATACTGGATCAAGAACAAGCATATCACAAACGACGGTGTAGTTGATGCCAAAACTGTAAATACAACAGGTCATGTGCTCACAATCAAAGGAGTACAAAATCAAAATGCACCTGTCACTACACCAACACCAACTACAAATGCTATCCAAAGCAATTCCACCCAAACTAATCAAAGGAAGTTGCGTCAACCCCAACAAATCCAAAGGCATACATACACACCTTTGGGTGAACCTATTGAAGTTGTATTAAAGAAACTCCTTCAAAATAGTGTCATCACATTAGAAGACCCTAAACCATATGATCTTGGTCAATTCAAACCATCGTGGTGGGATGATAATGCAGTTTGTGATTTCCACCGTGCCAAAGGCCACAAAACTTCTTCTTGTCGCCAATTGCAAAATCTGGTGCAAGACCTCATAGAGAAACACACCATTGAATTAGGTGGTCAATCTTTTACATCTAATGCAGATCATACCATACACAAGAACCCACTGTAGGACCATGGTAAAGTGTCCTCGTCTAGCACACAACATACAAACAGTCAAGCCAACAACATTCGTTCGGCCTACAATACCATCCGTTTTACATACAGTTACCCGGATGTTAACAATCTTCGCATTGCTGATGAAGATAAGAATTTTAATACCATCACCATTAAAAAAGTCCCAGAATGCAATGTCACCACCCGCAAAGGCAAGATCACCATTCCAGGTCCTTCTCCACGTCAACCAAAAATCACCATACCTGGTCCATCTACAAAACAGTCAACCCCTAAGCCAGAGTTCAACCTTATTGAGCAATTGAATAAGACACCCGCTCAAATATCCATCCTTGAGTTGCTCCAAATCTCACTCTCACATAAGGCTATCTTAGACAAAGTTTGGCAAGAGTCATCTGTCCCAACCAATATTGATGTCAACCACTTTGAGACTATGGTCAGATATCTAAATTTTCCCCATCACATAACCTTTTCAGACAGTGACTACTCTTCACCCAAACCATCACACAATGATGCCCTCCACATTGAAGTTTTTGTCCACAAGCACAAGGTTAGATGAGTCCTAGTAGATGGCGGAGCAAGATTGAATATCTTCTCTCTAAAATTGGTTAAAGCTCTTGGTTTCTCTAATGCATGTGTAGAGGCTAGCAAGAGCACCGTCATCAAGGCCTATGATGATGAAGAATGTGCTTCTAAAGGTGTCATTACAATTCCACTCTGGGTAGGACCAGTTATCATAGATACGACATGCTAGGTCCTGGATCGTCATATACACTACAACATCTTACTTGGTCACCCTTGGATTCACGCTTTAAAGGCCATTCCATCTACATATCACCAATGCCTAAAATTCCCTTTTGATGGTACTGAGATTACTATCCCAGGAGATCCTAATCCTTTTCAATACTGCACAAATCTGTGAACCACCACTGAGCATCAAGTACTTATCAATCAAGAGGCCTCCACTTCCATTTCATCCAAATACATTGATTCATCCACACTCACGAAATCATCCATTCCATTAACGTCTACCACACCATCTTCATTGGCCTCCATCCCAAGTAAAGATTTTTAGATCCAAGACCTTGGTTGTGGAGAGTTCAAATTGAATAAAGCTTACTGCATAACCACAATACTGAAGCCACCTAAGGTTTGTGGTAGACCATGTTTTGCAGTAGAGCACAAAACAACTTTCAAGGTTCCACTGAAAATTATTTTTACACGGTGGGGCAACATGGGTAATGAAGTCATTATTGACATAGATAATTGGATCTACAAAGACCCAGCAAAGTTATCTCCACTACCATTACATCTCTATGGAAAAGGTTATGATATATGCAAATCCCTAGGGTTTGATGGCACAAGTGGCCTTGGAAAGAACAAAAATGGAAGAAGGGAACCAATTACCATCACTGCAAGACCAAAGAATATAGGGCTAGGGTTTGACACATTCAGAACTGATGATCAATGTACCCTTGAACTTTCAAGTAAGGTTGTAATGGCTACATAAAGTGTTGAGACATGTGAAGAATGCCTTACCGAAACTGACTCAAATGAATGGGAATGGGGATCTAACAAAACTATAAGTGACTATGAAATTGATGAACTATTCCTAGAACCTGGCCAACTTTCCTTTGAAGAACGATTCAACCAGAAATATAACATTGATCCTATTGACTGACATTCTAAAAATAAAGAATGGGTGTGCATTCCTTGGAACCCAGAAGAACACAAGGTGTCGTCAGAAATACCTGAACTATCCCACCCCATTCTTGAGACCACCCATGAACCTAACCTACCTGAGCCCACAATCCATACCTCTGAAATGCCAACCACTAGTCATGATGATTTTATCACATCTTATTATTTTGAATTCGATTCATCTGACTCAGAGTATGGACCATCCATTGCATCGGACATGGAAGTTGAAATTGACAACTTTGCCTTTTCACTTGAGGCATCAATTTGCACACTTTCTGCATCTTCCCCATCTTTCACCAACACTCACGATGGGATCCATCTTGCTTACCCACAACTGATCAACTTGGACCAACAAGATCCACCAAGAATGGACATTTTTCAGAATGATGAAGCAATTGCAGAATTCATGGGGCTACGAGAAGGTATTCCATGGGGTGATCACAAGGCAGGGTTCTCCATTGATCTAGATTGTGCAGCTTACTTTGGGGAGACTATGCAACCCTCCAGTCGCAAAAATACAAAGAATAAAAAGGAAAAAGAAACATCTTTAGGTGAAAACCGCAAGGCACCTTCTGACGATAAAATAGTAAAAATAAAGGATGTATCCGAAGGTGAAAACCTCTCTGAGGTGCCTAAGGATGGAGGATTGGACTTTCTCCCCGTAACACAAGAAAAATCAGCTATGCTCATTGAGGACACAATAGAATTAACATAGCCACACCAAAGAACCACTAAATGATTCTCCTAGCCGCATCATTGATAGACGAAGAAAAACCTGAATTCACACAATTTTTCATAGATAGGAAAGTTAACTTCACATGGTCATATGCTGACATGCCAGGGCTGGATCTAGAATTGGTTCTACATCATCTTCCTCTCATCCCAAGAATCAAGCTAGTCAAACAAAAGTTGCAAAATGCATCCACAGATAGCTCTACTTGTCAAGGCTGAACTAAAGAAATTACTCGATGCTAAATTCATAAGGTCAATAGACTATGCTGATTGGATATCCAATATTGTTCCTGTTACAAAACCAAATGGACAAATCCGCATCTGCACGGATTTCAGGGATCTAAACAAGGCTTGCCCAAAGGATGACTTCCCCGTACCCAACATAGACATGATCTTTGATCTCACAACAGGGTACGAGATGCTTTCCCTCATGAATGGTTTCTCGGGATATAACCAAATCAGAATTGCAATGGAAGATCGGCATAAAATGGCATTCACCAGCCCATGGGGAACGTACTATTGGAACATCATGCCTTTTCGCCTAAAGAATGTAGGCACTACATATCAGAGGGCTATGACAACAATCTTCCATGACATGATTCATATTCTAATGGAAGATTATGTGGATGACTTATTGGAAAAATCTTTCACAAGAAAAGAACATCTAAAAGTCTTGGACAAAATTTTTAGATGGCTTGAAGATTACAAGGTTAGATTGAACCAAAAGAAATGTGTCTTTGGAGTCACTTCAGGTAAGCTATTGGGATACATAGTGACAAGATGAGGCATTGAGGTTGACCCAACAAAAGTAAAATAAATTCTGGACATGCCTCCATCGAAGGGAATCAGTGAGTTGCGATCTCTTCAGGGTAGATTGCAATCTATTCGCCACTTCATTGCACAATTAGCAGACAAATGTGAACAATTCCAATATCTGCTACAAAAAGGCAATCCTTTTGTATGGACAGATAGGTGAAACATAGCCTTCGACCAAATTAAAGAATATCTATTGACAACACCAGTGTTAATGCCGCCTATTGAGGGAAAACCATTGATTGTGTATGTCTCTGCAACGACAAATGCACTGGGGGCATTATTGGTGCAAAATGACCATGAAGAGAAAGAAAGAGCCATATATTACATCAGTCACACACTAATTGGATATGAGCTCAACTACACAACCATTGAAAGGGCATGCCTCATAGTTGTCTTTACGGCACAGAAACTAAGACACTATATGTTGAATCATAAAACACATTTAGTAGCAAAAATTGATCCATTAAAATATCTCTTGAGTTGAGCAGCATTGATAGGTCGTTTGGTGAAATGGGTCATGATATTAAGCGAGTATGACATACAATATGTGGAGTGAAAAGCAATAAAAGGTCAAGTAATAACAGATCAACTGGCAGAGGCACCAATCCAAGCTACACATCCATTCATAACAGATTTTCCTGATGAGTCCATCTTTCACGCAGAACCAGCTCTACCATGGCAACTATACTTTGATGGGTCCCACACTGGTCATGGCTCAGGAGCTGGCATATTATTTATCACACCACAAGGGGATTCAATTCCTAAATCATTTTGGATTTCTTTCCCTTGTACAAATAATATTGTTAAATACGAGGCATTGGTCACAGGTCTCAAGATAGCAATAAAATGAAAAATCCAGACATTGCTCGTATTCGAAGATTCTCAGTTGGTTATCAATCAAGTGAATGATGAATATGACACAAAAGATGAGAAATTGCTTCCCTATAAAAGAATGGTGGATAGTTTCCAAAGATATTTCAAAATGATTGCATTTGAACAAATCCCACGAACATAGAATAAAGCAGCTGATGCAATGGCTACCATCGGATCTCTCCTAGACATCCCTCAGAATGTGTCACAATTTGAATTCTTGGTGGAACAACTTTTGATGCCTGCATATGATATTCCAGAATCAGAAATGGTGTGCGAGATTATTGGTCCTAGTTCGCCTTGGTATCAGGACATATATGACTATCTTAAATACCAAACCCTCCCACCCAACTTGTCCAACAACCAACGAAAATCTTTTATCCGAAAAGTGGCCAGACATACCATCGTCAGTGATACCTTATACCATTGTGGCTTTGACAACACCCTTCTTCGCTGTCTCAACACTGATGAAGCACAAATGACTTTATGAGAAGTACATGAGGGTATATGCGGATCTCATTCGAGTGGTCCGAACTTAGCTAGGAAAGTCACCAGACTTGGATACTACTGGCCGACATTAGAAAAAGATGCTCTTTAGTTTGTCAGAAAATGTCAAAAATGCCAGGTACACAGTGACCTGATTCATGCACCTACATAGGAATTAAGACCAATCACTTCACCATGGCCTTTCGCACAATGGGGACTCGACCTCGTGGGTAAGATTCATCCATCTTCTTCTAATGGCCATAAATTCATAATCACCGCCACTGAGTATTTTACTAAGTGGATTGAATCCGTCCCTCTCACATACATTATCGACAAACAAATATCTAAGTTTATCCTAAATTACATCATTTTCTGGTATGGTGTTCCACAATCCATCATCACGGATAATGACAATCCATTTAAAAATTAGGACGTTCGTGAACTCTGTGAGACATTTCACATTCAACACCATTTTTCCACTCCATACTACCCACAAGGTAACGACCAAGCTGAGGCGTCCATAAAACAATCCTTCGCATATTGAAGAAGACAGTCAACGACGCTGGCCGAGATTGGCACCTACAACTCAATCCTGCTTTATGGGCCTATTGTACTAGCATCCGTACCCCCACTGGAGTCACTCCATTTTCCTTGGTCTATGGATCTGAGGCCATATTACCCATCGAGGTTGAAATTCCTTCTCTCTGAGTCTCCTTGAAAGGAATGATTGATGATGAAGAATACAGACATACTCGCCTGCATGAGCTATAAATTCTACAAGAAAGAAGACAAAATGCTTTAAACCATTTGCAAGCATATCAAAATCGTCTTTGTCGAAGCTATAACAAAAGAGTCATGGTGAGAAAATTTGAAATCGGTGACTTTGTTCTCAATGAGAACCCCAGAAATCAAGCAGACCATGAAAAGCCGAGAAAGTTTGAGGCTAATTGGCTTGGCCCTTATATCATTACTACTACATTTGGTTCTAGAGCTTATTAGTTGGTCACACCAGATGGAGAACAACTGACAGAACCCATCAACAGCTTACATCTGAGAAAGTTCTACACATAGCATCAGAGAGCTGGGATAAAACTTGCAAAATACAAAAAAATTGAAAAATAGAAAAAAATCGTCCCTTGATGAAAACCTGGCAAATAGGCATCTTGGTGACATCAAAAAAATTAAAAAATGGCAAAAACAGTAAAAAGAAATGAATTCATCCAATAGTGAAAACCTGGAAAACAGGCGCTTTGGATAAGTACCATGGTGAAAACCTGGCAAAGAGGCGCCATGCATAGTCGATCGTTGCTTCGCCATCTACTGTTACTCAAAATGACCTTTGCCCACTTATCATAATCACAAAAGCCTAACGATTTCATAACATCCGTCCTAAAGTCTTGTCGATTCTGGCCATGGATAGCATTTGGTTGACATCATTATCCCTTGTATATCCTAGTCTTTGTCTGCCTAGCTCCATATCATTGAATTCAGATATTCCCTGACCTATCTGGGGGCAAGACCTTTATCGTGCAACTGTAGTGGGTACCATGCATGATCCCCCATTCTGAAAAAGTCCTGAAAAAATCCTAAAAAGCAGAAAAAGTACTAAAAAAATCCTAAAAATCTGAAAAAGTCCTGAAAAAATTCTAAAAATCTGCAAAAAGCCCTGTCAAAATCCAAAAACATCCAAATCAGTGTTAAAATCCCAAAAATAGAGTCAGTCTAATCATTTCAATCAGTCTTTTGTCCTTGTCTGAACTACGTTGTCTCTGCGCATTTGCTACATAGGCAAGATTCATCTTTGAATCCTCGAGACATTTATGTTAGTCTTTAGGTTTATTGAAATAAGATCATTGGTTCAGTCCTTTTATCCTTTGGACAACGTCATTGGTCGTGTCAAACTACAAGGTCTTTGAGTGGATGGCGTAGGCAAGGCCATCTATCAATGAGCCCCCGAGGCCGCACTCGATCAGTCCATTAGGGTTCATCGTACAACGTTCTCACACATGTCAAGTTATCTACAAAACAAGCAAATCTTCCATCAATCTCGAGCAAGCAATCTTTCAGCAATCCGTTTCATCTGCAATCTTGGTCAATTTCAGCATGTCAGCAATGGCATGTAGTCAAATTCTATCAAGAAAGTTTAACCTTACAAAATTTTGGGTTCTTCTTCAGATGTGTCCTTCTGAAGAGCAACTCTCGTCATTTCTTTATGCTTTTGGATGTGTCCTTCCTAATCATTGTCCTCATCATCTGGCATCTTGATGGATTCTCCTAACTCCGAGAATTGATCTCCTAGATATCAACGTCATTCAGGATGTGTCCTTCCTAAATTTGATATTGCTCGACATTTGGCAACCTTGACACTCTGGCATTTCAGCATCATCAAATCAGACATTTTGACATTAAAATACATGGCATTTTTTCTTTGGCCTTTCATCATGTTACTAGTTTTTCAGTGAGATCCCGACAAAAGGATTTAGAGAAACAACGATGTCTCCTGACTTTGTCTCATCTTTTGGCACTCATGTTACTAGTTTCTCAGCGATGTCTTGACTACGGGATTTAGAAAAACAATGATGTACCATGATGGTGATTTTATCTTTTTGTGCTTTTGGCAATCATGTTGCTAGTTTCTCGAGGATGTCCTGGAAACAGGATTTAGAGAAGCAATGACATTTCATGGCGTGTCCTTCTTGTCTTTTTTTTTTTTTTCTGCTTGCGGTTGTTTATGACAAAAAGACTGGGGAAATTGCGCTCTTAGTATGAGTCATGATCCTCCTTGTCTGTGACTGCTTGTCTTACATGATGGTGCGATCTTGCACACCTTGATCTATGTCATATCATGGTGTTTGTTGGCCATTACAATAATCTGTCCAATGATGATTAAAAGAGCAATAAATATTAAAGTCCTATGGTACTATGTTGAAGGATTTGATCTAGGAACTAACAGGCATTTCATATAAGCATTGCATCCATACCATCATCCATATCTTTTCTCACTAACATTTCTTTGTCTCTCCATATTCTAGTCTTCTCATCCATTTCGAGAGCACACCCATGTTCTTGGAACCCATCTTTCCTCTCGAGGGGGCATACCGCAACCCTCCTTGTCATTCTTCCTCATCCTATCTTGCACTGGGGCATATGTTTGACTTACTTTCTTTGCCACAATGCGACAAGTTGCATTATGACAAAGAGGGGCAAATGTAGACACATAAAAGTGACCTACGCCTCCAAGCTCTTCTTCTAACCTTAGTTGAAACATTTTAATTATGTTTCTGACTCACTTCCAACTATTAATTAAATAATTTATAATTATTTGATTAATTCATACCTATTTATTCTTCATGATTATTAAATAAATAAATTTTGATTATTTATTTAATGTGTCACTAATTAAGTCTTCTCCTTCCTATAATTAAATAAATTCTTATTTATTTAATTCACCTTCAACTATAATTAAAGAATTATATTTAATTATCTAATTATTCATTAGCCTTCTCTCTCCTAAACTAGATAAATTTTATTTATTTAATTAGGTCCACTCTCCTAAACTTTAAATTAAATTTCTTATATTTAATTTAAAAGATCCTATTTGTCACATTCCTCTAACAATTAAATAATATCTCTATTATTTAATTTCCACCTAAATTAAATAACTCTTATTATTTAATATCTTCTAAAATCCTAAATTCCCTCTTTTAGTAAATAATTTAAATTATTTACTAACACATGACCCACTCCTTTTTGGAATTCCAAAGGTTGGCCATGTGAAGGGTCACACCGTTGATTCTGTAACTCTCAATCTGGACCGTTCGCAGAAAATTGCACTTTTCTATAAAAGAGCAATTTTGGTCTTATTGTTACCCCCCAACTATCTTGTCAATTCTCACATCTCTTGCATTTTAGATAATCTTAGCATTGTTATTCTCATTTGTCATAGCATATTTCATATTTCCATTTAATTTAGTATATCTAGATCTTTAGAATGCATTAATAGTTGTATTAGTTGCATTATATGGCATTTTAGATTAAAACCTTCGATATTTGCTTAGGGCTTGTCTTTTCATTTGTTTTGCGCATCATAATCTGAGGGAAAAATGCATATTTTCAGTAAATTAAGAAGGTGTAATGGAGGTTAGTCATGGAGGATGAAGACAATCTATCAAGATTGTTCATCTATTCCTTTGCACTTCATTACCACATAGGGTTTTTCAAGATTTCACATTTTAAGATCCAAAAAGAATTATCCTTTGTGACACTAATTTATTTTGAAAATGGTTGACATTAAGGAGTTCAAACAAGGGACATACACAAATTGGTGTTATTTTTTTCAGAAAAACATAACATGGCAACTCTTGTACGACCCTCGTACGATGAATTTTTTTTTAGTATTTTTAAAATCGCAATGGTCAGAAGTTATCTAACAGTATGTAGTCGATGCATGATTTTTTTGATAATTTTTTAATGAATATTTGATATTCTACTAATTTATGAAGTGGACATTTCCTGAAAACAAAATTTTGGTTGTGCTACCCCTACAAAATTTGGAAACTAATTGATTTTTTATTTTTATTTTTTAAAATTTTGTAGAATTGAGTCTACTTTCTAAAAATTTAATTTATTTGAAAAATTGATGAATGGTTAATTTATAATGAAAAAAATACCAAACACTGCTTTTTGGCAAAAAAAAGACATACAGATAAAATAAATTATGGATGAAAGACTTAACATTTTTAGAAAGTGAAAACAATTACATTGTTGGATAGCTAATAGATAACCCAACATTACCCATGTGTTCGATTTTTTTGATATTGAACCACGTGCAATCTTGACAGTGAGCACGAACTCGATTATGAGAAATATGGTGGATTTTTTAAAAACACATCTCTGGTCATTGGGAATGCCCTCCAAGCCTTTGGGTTGGTATTCCAAGGAAAATACCAAGCCTAAGGCTCGGGAATTCCCAAAGCAAGATATAACGCGAGTGTGTTATAACGCGCTCGCATTATATCTCACTTTTGACATGGTTTTTGCTTCTGCGGGGAACATGTCAACTAAGACATAACACGAGCGTATTATAAAATGCTCACATTATGTCTTCCTTTATGTTAAATTCAAATATATTGAATGTATGCTAATATATTTGTATGTTTGTATGTACATGTATCTCATGTATGTATGTATGCTTGTATGGATGTAAGACTATATGTACATATGTATTATGCTTGTATCTATGCATGTCTTTAGACGGAGGGAGAATTTAAAGAGTCTAGAGAGATTGAGAGGGGGTGGAAGTGAGAGTTTAAGAGAGAGGAGTGGGAGAGAAGGGGTTGGAGTGAGGGGTACTTAGCTAGGTAGGGTGCGAGGGATAAAGGGAGGGAGAGAGAAAGAGGAGGGGTGGGAGAGAGAGAATTGAGGGAGAGGGAGAGAGAGCGGGGTGGGAGAGATAATTGAGGGAGAGGGAGAGAGAGAGGGGGGGAGAGAGACAGAGAGAAAGAGAGAGTTATGTAGGTAGGGTGCAAAAGGGAGAGACTTGAGAGATAGGTAGTGAGAGGGAGTGTGAGAGATATGGAGTGTGAGAGGGAGGGAGTGGGAGAGAGAGGGAGTGTGAGAGAGATGGGGTGTGAAAGAGAGGGAGTGGAAGAGAGAGGGAGTGTGAGTGAGAGACTTGAGAGAGGGAGAGGGTGTGGAAGGGAGTGACTTGATAGAGGTAGAGAAAGAGGGGGGTGGAGTGAGAGGGACTTATCTAGGTAGGGTTGGAGGGATAGATAGAGAGAGGGGAGAGAGACAAAGAGAGAGTTACCTAGGTAGGTTGCTAGAGGGAGAGACTTGAGATAGAGAGGGGGTGGGAGGGAGAGACATGAGAAAGAGGGAGAGAGAGATAGTGGGAGAAAGTGGGATGGAGTGGGAGGGACACAAAGAGAGATGGATCGAGGGAGCGAGATAGGGTGGTAGGGATTGATTGAATGAGAGGTAAGTAGAAAGAAGTAGACAATAGACAGAGACAATTAGAGAGGGTAGGAAGGAGGGAAGGAGGGAGAGGTGAGATGTATAGATAGAGAGAAAGTAATAGGGGTTGACGGTATAGGGTTGAGGGATTAGGGTCGAGGACCTATTGGGTTGATGGTTTCTAGGGTATTAGGGTTTAAGGTTTGAGGGTTGAGGGAATAGGGTTGATGGTAGAGGGTATAGGGTAGAAGGTTTAAGGGTTTAGGGTTGAAGGGTTTGGGGTTTAGGGTTTAGGGTTAAGGGTTTACTTGGTTGGGGGTAAAGGGTTTAGGGTATAGGTTAGAGGGTATATGGTTGAAGGATTAGGTTTAGTGTCCAATCTAAGGGGTAGAGGGTTTAGGGTTTAAGGATTGAGGGTTGAGGGATTAAGGGTTGAGGGTTGAGAATTGAGTGTTGAGATTTTATTGTATAGGGTAAAGGGTAGAGGGTTTAAGGTTTGAGCATTCAAGATTGAGGGTTTAAGGTATGTGGTTGAGGGATTAGGTTTGAGGTTCGAATATATAGGGTATAGGTTATAGGAATTGAGAGATTAAGGGTTGAGGGTTTAGGGATTAGGGTAAACATTTTTCTTGGATTTCACGATATAAGAGTTGACAGATTAGGGTTTAGGGTAGAGAGTATTGGGTTGAGGGTAGAGGGTAGACGGTACAGGGTTTAATAGTTTAGGGTTTAAGGGTTGAAGGTTGAGGGTCAAGGGTTTAGGGTTAAGTGTTTAAGGTTTTAAGGGATGGGGGTTTAAGGGTCAAGAGGGTTTATGGATTAGGGTAGAGAGTTTACTAAGTGGGTTTAAGGGTTGGGGGATTAGGGTTGAGGGTAGAGGGGAGACGATTGATGGTAGAGATTAGAGGGTTTTTGGGTTAGGGTTTAACGGTTTAGAGTTTAGGGATGATGGATTAATAGGTTATAGGGTAGAGGCTATAGGGGTTGAGGGATTAGGGTTTAAGGGTTGAGGGTTGAGCGATTCAAAGGGTATAGGGGTTGAGGGATTAAAGTTTAAGGGTTGAGGGTTGAGGGATTAAGAGGGTATAGGGGTTGATGGATTAGGGTTAAAGGGTTGAGGGTTGAGGGTTCAAGGATTAAGAGGGTATAGGGGTAGAGGACAGGATTGAAAGGGTTTGAGGTTGAGGTTGAGGGATTAAGAGGGTATTTATAGGGTTAAAAGGGTTTAGGGTTGAGGTTGAGGGTTCAAGGATTAAGAGGGTATAGGGGTAGAGGGATTAGGGTTGAAGGGTTAAGGGTTGAGGGTTGAGGGATGAAGAGGGTATAGGGGTTGAGGGATTAGGGTTTAAGGGTTGAGGGTTAAGGGTTCAAGTTGATTAAGGAGGGTATAGCGGTTGAGGGATTATGGTTTAAGGGTTCATGGTTAAGGGTTGAGGGACTAAGAGGGTATAGGGGTTGAGAGATTAGGGTTTAAGGGTTGAGGGATTGATAAGGTGTAGGGGTTGAGGGATTAGGGTTTATAGGTTGAGGGTTGAGTGTTCAGGGATTAAGAGAGTATAGGGGTAGAGGGATTAGGTTTGAAGGGTTGAGGATTGAGGGTTCAGGGATTAAGAGGGTATAGGGGTTCAAGGATTAGGGTTTAAGGGTTGAGGGTTGAGGGTTGAGGTATTAAGAGGGTATAGGGGTTGAGGGATTAGGGTTTGAGGTTTGAGGGTTGAGGGTTGATGGATTAAGAGGGTATAGGGGTTGAGGGATTAGGGTTTAAGGTTTGAGGGTTGAGGGTTCAAGGATTAATAGGGTATAGGGGTAGAGGGATTAGGTTTGAAGGGTTGAGGGTTAAAAATTAAGGGTTTAAGGTATAGGGTCGAGGGATTAGGGTTCAAGGGTCTACTATATAAGGTAGAGGTTATAGGGGTTGAGACATTAAGGGTTGAGGGTTTAGGGATTAGGGTAGAGAGTTTTCTTGGATTTCACAACATAAGGTTTGAGGTATTAGGGTTTAGGGTAGAGAGTATTGGGTTGAGGGTAGAGGGTAGAGGGTTTAACAATTTAGGTTTTAAAGGTTGAGCGTTGAGGGTTTAGGGTTGAGTGTTTAGGGGTTTAAGGGTTGAGGGTTTAAGGGTCAAGAGGGTTGAGGGATTAGGGTAGATATTTTATTAAGTGGGTTTAAGGATTGGGGGATTAGGGTTGAGGGTAGAGAGTAGAGGATTCACAGTAAAGGGTAGTGGGTAGAGGGTTAGGGTTTAAGGGTTTACGGTTTACGGTTGAGGGATTAATGGGTTATCGAGTACAGGTTATAGGGGCTGAGGTATTAGGTTTTTAGGATTGAGGGTTGAGTGATTCAGAGGGTATAGGGGTTGAGGGATTAAAGTTGAAGGGTTGAGGGTTGAGGGATTAAGAGGGTATAGGGGTTGAGGAGTTAGGGTTTAAGGGTTGAGGGTTGAGGGATTTAGAGGGTATAGGGGTTGAGAGATTAAATTTTTAGGGTATAGGGGTTGAGGAATTAGGGTTTAAGGGTTGAGGGTATAGGGTTCAAGGATTAAGAGGGTATAGGGGTAGAGGGATTAGGGTTAAAGGGTTGAGGTTTGAGCATTGAGGGTCGACGGATTAATAGGGTATAGGGGTAGAGGGATTAGGGTTGAAGGGTTGAGGGTTGAGCATTGTGAGTTCCGGGATTAAGAGGGTATAGGGCTTTAGGGATTAGGGTTTAAGGGTTGAAGGTTGAGGGTTGAGGGTTCAAGGATTCAGAGGGTATAGGGGTAGAGGGATTAGGGTTGAAGGGTTGAGGGTTGAGGGTTGAGAGATTAAGAGGGTATAGGGGTTAAGGGATCAGGGTTTAAGGGTTGAGGGTTCATGGATTAAGAGGGTATAGGGTTTGAGGGGTTAGGTTTTAAGGGCTGAGGGTTGAGGGTTCAAGGATTAAGAGGGTATATGGGTAGAGGGATTAGGGTGTAAGGGTTGAGGGTTGAGCATTCAGGGATTAAGAGGATATAGGGGTTCATGGATAGGGTTGAAGGGTTGAGGGTTGTGGGTTGAGGGATTAAGAGGGTATAAGGGTTGACGGATTAGGGTTTAAGGGTTGAGGGTTGAGGGTTCAAGGATTAATAGGGTATAGGGGTTGAGGTATTAGGGTTTATGGTTTGAGGGTTGAGGGTTGAGGGATTAAGGGGGTATAGGGGTTGATGTATTAGGGTTTAAGGGTTGAGGGTTGTGGGTTGATGGATTAAGAGGGTATAGGGGCTGACGGATTAGTGTTTAATGGTTGAGGGTTGAGGGTTAAGGGATTAAGAGGGTATAGGGGTAGAGGGATTAGGGTTGAAGGGTTGAGGGTTGAGGGATTAAGAGGGTATAGGTGTTCATGGATTAGGGTGTAAGGTTTGAAGGTTTTGGGTTGAGGGATTAAGAGGGTATAGGGGTTGATGGATAAGGGTTTGAGGGTTCAGGGTTCAGGGTTCAGGGTTGATGGATTAAGAGGGTATAGGGGTTGAGGGTTCATGGATTAAGAGGGTATAGGGTTAGATGGATTAGGGTTGAAGTGTTGAGGGTTGAGCGTTGAAGACTGAGGGTTTAAGGTATAGGGTCGAGGGATTAGGGTTCAAGGGTCTAATATATAGGGTAGATGTTATAGGGGTTGAGAGATTAAGGGTTGAGGGTTTAGGGATTAGGGTAGAGATTTTTCTTGGATTTCACAGTATAAGGGTTGAGGGATTAGAGTTTATGGTAGAGTGTATTGGGTTGAGGGTAGAGGGTAGAGGGTAGAGGGTAGAGGGTAGAGGGTAGAGGGTTGAGGGATTAGAGTAGAGAGTTTACTAAGTGGGTTTAAGGGTTGGGGGATTAGGGTTGAGGGTAGAGGGTAAAGGATTGGCGGTAGAGGGTATAGGGATTACGGATTGGGGTTTAAGGGTTTAGGGTTTAGGGTTAAGGGATTAATAGGTTACAAGGTAGATGTTATAAGGGTTGAGGGATTAGGGTTTAAGGGTTGAGGGTTGAGGGATTTGGAGGGTATAGGGGTTGAGGGATTAAGAGGGTATAGGGGTTTTGGAATTAGGTTTTAAGGGTTGAGGGTTGAGGGGTTCAGAGGATATAGGGGTTGAGGGTTGACAGATTAAGATGGTCGAGGGGTTGAGGAATTAGGGTTTAAGGTTTGAGGGTTGAGGGGTTGAGGAATTAGGGTTTAAGGTTTGAGGGTTGAGGGTTCAAGGATTAAGAGGATATATGGGTAAGGGATTAGGGTTAAAAGGTTGAGGTTTGTGCGTTGAGGGTTGATGGAATAATAGGGTATAGGGGTAGAGGGATTAGGGTTGAAGGTTGAGCATTGAGGGTTAAGGGATTAAGAGGGTATAGAGGTTCAAGGATTAGGGTTTAAGGGTTGAGGGTTGAGGGATTAAGAGGGTATAGGGGTTGAGGGTTTAGGGTTTAAGGGTTGAGGGTTGAGCATTGAGGGTTCAAGGATTAAGAGGGTATAGCGGTTAAGGGATTATGGTTTAAGGGTTGAGGGTTGAGGGTCGAGAGTTGAGGGAGTAAGAGGGTATAGGGGTTGAGGCATTTGGGTTTAAGGGTTGAGGGTTTAGGGTTCAGGGATGAAGAGGGTATAGGGTTTTAGGGATTAGGCCTTAATGGTTGAGGGTTGAGGGTTGATGGATTAAGAGGGTATAGGGGTTGAGGGATTAGGGTTTAAGGGTTGAGGGTTGAGGGTTCAAGGATTAATAGGGTTGAGGGGTAGAGGGATTAGGGTTGAAGGGTTGAGGGTTGAGGGATTAAGAGGGTATAGTGGTTGAGGGATTAGGGTTTAAGGGTTGGGGATTCAGGGATTAAGAGGGTATAGGGGTTCAGGAATTAGGGTTGAAGGGTTGAAGGGTTGAGGGTTGAGGGTTGAGGGATTAAGAGGGTATAGGGGTTCAGGGATTAGGGTTTAAGGGTTCAGGGTTCAGGGTTCAGGGATTAAGAGGGTATAGGGGTTCAAGGATTAGGGTTGAAGGGTTGAGGGTTGAGGGATTAAAAGGGTATAGGGGTTGAGGAATTAGGGTTTAAGGGTTGACGGTTCAAGGATTAAGAGGGTATAGGGGTACAGGGATTAGGGTTGAATGGTTTATGGTTTAGGGTTTACTCTCCCTCTACCTCTCTCTCTCTCACACACACAGACACTCACCTCTAGGTCCTCTACTATAACGATGTAGGGGATAGATATAGAATGAGGATAGAGGGTAAAGAGAAACAGGGAGAAAATAAATATACAAGGAAAACCATATTTCACATAACGTGCTCATGTTATAATGTGAGCACATGTTGTACTCCACTAAAATGGTAAAAAACCCTATATACCCGTGATTTCAAGGCCCATAGTTTATATATTCCCCTGGTTTTGTGCGTACTCCGATAAAAAAATAGCTTTTTGATGATGTTGTGAAGTGTGCAAGCATGTTTTTCACATTCCATCACCTTTTCCATGATCTTTCTACCACCTTTGCATGAAATAGTAGAGTTCCCACATTGAAAGACATATAATATCAATTGAAGTTTGTATTCATTGAAAAATGATATACAATTGAAGTTTGGAGGGGAACAAGCTTTTGAACAAGTCAAATTGTTGTGGAGTTTGAAGAAAGAAGAAGCTAAGGCTACATAATTGGATTGAACTCCTCCATTTAAAAGTCTGGTTTTTTAGGTATGTGAATTATTTATAAATTTTCTTTCATTCTATTATGGCTTGCTTTCATTTTTGTTTGTCCTTATAACCTTAGGTTGTCAATGCACATTTTAAATTACCATTATATACAAAATTGTATACACTTGCCAATTACCATTTTAAACTTGATGCAGAGCATCTACATGGATCCACAAATCATCAAGGGTACTTCTAACCCTAACTTAAATTGAAGAATATCAACAAAAGAACTTGGTTTCAACTCTTTGTCAGACTCAAAAAAATAGATTAACCATCATAAAATTGATTGAAATATAGCATAAAGTTGATTAGAAACTCAGAACCATTCACCAAAATTCATCCTTTAAGACAACTCCAAGCCTCTCCCATGAATTTGAAGGGTCCAAAGAACTTCCAATACCTTTGCACAAACTGATCTAGTACAAAGCAAGAAATAAACACATTTCTTGACACACCTATTCAACTATATTTCCGTTCACAAAACATTTGATTCGTATACTCAAATTAGCATTAAGAGTTCCCAATTCCTTAAGGACCTTCAAAACACCTTGAAAATATTTAAAATAACTGATTACTATCAACTAGGTTCCTAAAAACATCAACCAATGATTATTTCATTCACAGGTTGTCTTAAATATTCCATAATGGCACCATTGTTTACAAACACAAACTATAATTCTTAAGGCACAACCAAACCATTATTTGCTTAATAAATATTTGTTTGAGTTAGTACAAAAAAAAAGAAACCTTTCATAAGTCTTCCCTTAGACAAAAACTCAGTTCCTTTGTTCACTATCCACATTACTAGTAGCCAAGCATTTGCAAACTGTCACATGTATCTCCCAAACCATGCACACACTTCAAACTGTGATACTCAATTTTGATGTAGAGTTAGAGGACCCAAAACCATTGAAAATGTCAAATTGCCTTCAAGAGGCATCTAAAAAGATGAAAAAGGCCTAATAGACCAATCCCAACACTCCGCCAAGCTGGACAACAAACATAAACACTATTTCCCACATTTCAGCCTTGGAATCTAGTTACTGTGCAAAACTAGTTTTAGGCCCTTAACTCCAAAACTTTCCAAAACACTGGGAAAATAAAAGAATGATTCTAGCACCCATTTAAGAGTTGCAATACATACCTTAACCTATCACATGAATCCTTTGGGACAACTTTAAGAAAACTGACCTTTTCACTATTTTAGGCCTCCAAGTAGGCCAATTTTACAAAGGAACTACCCTTATATCCTCACACTAGACTTCTAAACCCCAAAAAATTATTTAATTATATCTCAAAACAAGATATTTTCTATGTCTTAGGACCTTACCCGCTCAACTAGGCTTCCAATACAAAAACCCCCATTTTCAATGCAAAGAGGGAGGGTTTATAGAAACTCCTATACCCGGGCCTTCCCAGACCATTCCAAAGCATCAAAAATATCCAAAATACCCTGCACAAGGTCAAATTTTCATTACATAGACCACTCCAACATGTTTTTCAAAATCACTCCTTGGTTCCTCAAATTCTCATGGAAAAGTGCTTGTTTCAGCCTAAAAACATTATCCTATTGTCATTAGTTTCATTCCAAGGCATGTTCAACAATAAAAGACCCTACTCTAACAATGTACATGCCATCCCACAAAGAAAAAATCCATAACAATAGGTGGGATGGTCATTTCATAATTAAATCCTACTCAAACCCTTGACTGGCTTGAAATGAGTAGTTTCAGAAAATTGTCAATTGCTCCCTTCAAACGTACTATTAAGCCCTCATAACTGATGTATTAGAGATTTAAGAAATGTACCTACAATATTATATTATTTTTCTATCAAGGGGAGGCTGGACAGATCCGTACAAGTGCAGGAAAGTTCAAAAAAACCAGTGAATTTCTGGAAAACAACATTTTTTTTATCAAAGAAATGGATTTCAAAATGAACAAAAATCTTCCCTTCGAGCCAATTGAGGTTGTTTAAAGCTTTTGAAATGACAAAAAACTCCCCCGAATGCATATAACTAACAAAAAAATACCTTTGAAAGCTCATATAACCTGTACATGGAAAATGTATTTAATGACCCTCTTACAACATGAAGATACCCAAAATTGAATCAAATTTCAAAATGGAAGCATAGATTGTCAAGGTGATCCTACACAAAAAACTTATCAAACACTCACAATGACATTACGTTCATTATTTTTCAGAATCACCATCATGGTTATTCACTTTTAGTTAGAAATGTGCTCTACCCAGCATAGTGCTTCCATAGTTTGTATGCATTTGTCTACATGCTAGGTTAAATTTTATACACGATGATTGTAACTATTATTTAAATGAAGCCTTAAATGAAATATATTTTTTAATTAACTTGAATGGATACATATTTTAGGAACTAATATTCATCTCATTACCATGGTATAGATAAAATTATCCATCATGCCGAAGAAAAATACAAAGAGGAAACTAACAGACGAAGAGAACGAAACCTTGAAAGAAAAGGAAAGAGTTATGGTGGCACCATATTGTGAAAAGAATAAATTGGAAACAATTGATGAAAACAAAATAATTGTAGAGGAACCTCAACCATCAAAAATACAAGTGGAATTGGCAGCACAATAGGCACGAATGCAAAAGCATCGTCGTAAGACAAAATCAGATACTGTAGTTGGACAAAATCCCTCTACAACAAGTGAATATGAAGGGACACCATTAACCACAATAGAATATAGAGGGAAATCATCTAGCACAAGTGAATATGGATGGACACCATCTACTGAAAGTGAATATGGAGGGACACCGTGTACCACAAGCAAATATTGTTGGACACCATCTAACACATCTCAAGTTGAGAGTACATCATCACTCGGAATTGACGAAGAAGGTATGCCATCATCCCCATGTGAACCTCGAGGTATGTCTTCTTCTCCACCCTCGATTGAAGGTACGCAATCTAGCCCACATCAATTAAATATTTATGAAATTCCTAATGTTGAGATGTATGTACCTAGGAGAACACCACCTAGAATTTTGAATAGAAATCCAAAGTATTTGACTAATATTGATGATGAGATTTTACAACACATGGAAGGTAATATTTCAACATGCACTTGTAGAAGATCTGATGATAAGATTTGGTAATGATTCTTTGAAAGGCTAAATGAGACTGCAAGATGTCAACTATTTTTTGGAATGATGTGGGGTGTAAAGTATAGGAACACCATGAAGACTCTTGGGTTGAGAACATCAAATGCATAGAGTGAAGACACTATTGTGAAGAATCTAATGGATGCTTATGAGTGTGTAGGTAAGACCTCACGCTCAAAGGATAGTAATGTCACCCAATGTGTCATTACATCGACTTTGGTAAGTTGTCAAACAAAGAGAGCTCGTCTAATTAAAAAGACTAGTGAAAAAATGGGAATTAGTAGAAATTTTTTATCAAGAGCCATTCAAAGGCGGAAAATAATTGAGGGAAATGAAACAAATGAATTATGGGCATTCTTGGGGAGACTATCACGAAAAGATAAAGAAGTTGTCGAAGCCTTGAGAACACTAATTGAAGAGTATTAGAAGAATAACACAAGGCCATCTCCGAACCAAAGGGATGTGGTAAGAAGGAGAATTGATAGTCGAAATCGTGAGCCACATTCAAAGCATTTTTTGGATATGACTCAAACCTAGTTTTTTCGGAAATTTGAAGATGATTATCCTCAAATTAGTATTTCTCAAAGATTTTTTGAACTGCTTAAACCTTTTTATGTCAAGATAAATCACACATGCACTACTTGTTGGTGTAGACTACATATCAATTGAATTTTCTAACCATTATGATGTTTATCATTCTATATGTTTAGATTTGCATAGTAACGATGTTTTGTAGGATTGTGGCATAGAAGCCCCACCAAAATCTTCAAGAGAGTTCTTACCAAAAAATTTATGTGAAATAGAGGATGGCCAGATATTCTATAGGACAACATGCTTGGATGGTTCATGCGAGCATTGCGGTGGCTTCTAGTGTATGCCTGTATGTCAAAATATTGAAAGAACAAATGAGGTGGGACATAAACTAGTAGAGTTTGGGAAGTATAAAATAGTGGCATATGCTACAAAAGATGGGTCTCAAGAAAAAGGATGTGATTCAATTATTGAGAAGATTCCAGTGTACCAATTTATGACCACATTTTGTGACAATATATTGTCTGAGTATGCAATGCATACCCATAGAGCCTGAAGATTGGACACATAGTTCAAGCTATGCAAGGACACCTTTCCAATTGGAAGCATACTATCCATGGTTGACTTTGCAGATAACTACACTCTACAACCACAACATGAGGTGCAGTCATAGTATTACAACACACAAGTTTTGATATTTGCGTACATAACATTCATTCATGCATCTGATAGTATAGATGATAAAATGAAGGTATTGAGGGAGTACCACTTTTACATTAGTGATCATCGCACACATTCTCTAGAGTTCATGCAAGGTTGCTTCCAGATGTTCTATAGTGGTTTGGCTCAGAGGGGCATAGAAAATGATAAAAATATAATGGTTTGATAACTGTGCAACACAGTTCAAGAACTCGCGTATTTTCTACTGGTTGTGCAGGATGCATGTCATTACAGGTGTTCAACATATGTCAAACTTTTGTGAGGCTGGAAATGGAAAGGGGGAGCATGATGGTGCAGAAGCATGCATGAAAAGAGCATGAGCACGAGAAGAGTTAGAGTATAAAGATAGTGCAAAGTTGAGAGATGCAAAATCAATCATCGAGTGGTGTAATGCTTTGATGGGTCCTAGTAATGAAGGAACGTCTTTAGTTCGTATTTTTTTATTGGTTGATGGATGATAGTAGCATTGAACCATATGAGGATTGTTGTACACTAACAAGATTGATTGAGGTACACTCTTTCCTTACCTCAAATGTAGGTTCATGGAGTATCAATACATAAAAGATGGCATGCTTTTGTTCTTCATGTACAATGCAAGCTTTGAATGATTGTGAGTCAGGGGAGTGGGTTGAAAAATGGTTCACAAGTTATCTTAGCCCACTTCACATGTATCGCCCTCTAACGAAATTGGAACTGACACAGATGGAATCATCGGTCAACTTTGACCACGTATCAGATCTAGTTCAACTAGGTGATATATCTACTTTCTTAGTTGTTGAAATTCCATATCGTTATCTTACATTGTACTGTATTCGTAATGTTGACAAATTTCAAGAGGATTTTTGCACATATCAATGCACGGCATGTTTATGCAGTTATTACAGATGAAGAAAATGAAGAGGGAACATACTATTACTTGTGTCATTGTGTTGAGGCCAAAAAGAAATTGGAGGCCCCAATTATAGATGGAGAAAACATAGAATACCCTACAGGCTCAGTTGTGGTTACTGGAACATGGCTTAGAAGGTACCCACATTCAAGTGTTAAACATTGGCTATTTCAGGACTTTGACATGCATCGTAAGAGTCTTCATTACTCGAATTTTATCTTGGAATTCAATGTTAATTTGACCAAATATGGGGGTAGACCTTTGAACAACATGTTATGGAAGGTCCGTGAGTCTGACCATGGGGAAATACTTGACACAATAAAGAGTAGAGTAGACCCAGATGGTTTGTTGGATTAATTTGTAAGTATATGCGCATTGGTTCTTATTATTTTATACTTGTATGCACATTAATTTGTTTGATGCCAATGCTATCATCTTCTTTTACAGTGATTGGTGTCCCCTTGCAAAAAATGCAGATATATGAGCCATCCAAGAGAATGTCAGCCAGAAAAGCAATGCAACATCCTTATTTTGATGCCTACATGCAACATCTATAAGTGCCTTCCATCTATTTTTATTTCAATTCCATTTTGGATGCTCTTTCTTTTTCTCTTTTACTTTGCATATTTGTAAGTAAACTACTAAAAATTGATTGATCTTTCATTGTAGAAAATGCTGATTTAAGTGCCATCAAAGAGAATCTCAGCCAAAAAAGCAATGCAACATCCTTATTTTGATGATCTTGACAAATCTCAATTTTTATTTCAAGCCATTATAAAAGAGCGTGTGAAACTTAGCCAGGGAATCTCAAGTTACTCATTTGAAGTTAACCTCATAATGAGCACCTATGATGTAGATATTTAAAGAGAATCTTGAATGAATGAGTGATATTGTAAAAGATCTATGAGAACAAAGTTCCTAAGGCATTGTAATAAGATTTAATTACATAATGAGATATACTCAAATATTGTAAGGTTAGAGTTCATCTTTGGTGTACTAGCACCTTGTTCTGTAATTGCCTTGAATAGGAAAATTTGCAAACTTTGAATTTTGAAATGTAAATAATGTGAAAAAGGTCATATAAAGGTCATGTAAACAATTTGCAACTTTTTTTTTGCAACTCGTGTGACCAAGCAGACTGTTCCAACCAGATCGATCCCTTAAGGGTCCAAAGTGCAAAATGGCTGCAAACTTCAGCATGCTATTACTCAGATACCATGATACTTAGAAACTTCTCATCTGATCCTATAAGATCATGTTGAGCCCCTCTACAAAATCCTCTCTTTATTTTTTCTATCTCAGAGTGTTTTTCCTGTGGTGGCGGATTTTCACTTGATGGAAAAAGCATCAAATGCATGCAGTGCAAAGTTGCAAAGTGGTGTAACTTTCATTTTGCAACTTGTGTGACCAAGCGGACTATTCCAACACGTTCGAATAGGTATTTTTAAACTACGCATGGTCCTTTTTCACACCGAAACATGTGGAATCTCTCTGAGCTATGTTCCATCAGATCGATCCCTTAAGGGTCCAAAGTGCAAAATGGCTACAAACTTTAGAATGCTATTACTTGGATACCGTTACACTTAGAAAATTTTCATCTTATCTTACAGGATCATGTTGGACCCCTCTACAAAAACCTCTCTCGGTTTTGGCTATCTCGAAGTGGTTTTCTCGTGGTAGTGGATTTTCACTCGATGGAAAAAGTATCAAATTCAAGATATGCAAAGTTGCAAAGTGGTGCAAATTTCGCTTTGCAACTCGTATGACCAAACTAACTACTCCAAAATGTTCTAATAGGTATTTTTATGCTAGGCATCATCCTTTTTCACACCGAAACACATGGAATTGCTCTAAGCTATGTTCCACCGGATCAATCGCTTAAGGGTCCAAAGTGCAAAATGGCTGCAAACTTTAGTATTCTATGACTCAGATACCATGATGCTTAGAAACTTCTCATCTGATCCTACACGATCAGGTTGAGCCCCTCTACAAAATCCTCTCTTGGTTTTGGCTACCTCAGAGTGGTTTTCCCATGCTGGCAGATTTTCACTTGATGGAAAAAGCATCAAATGCAAGCAGTGCAAAGTTGCAAAGTGGTGCAACTTTAGTTCTACAACTTGAGTGACCAAAGTAGACTATTCCAACACATTTAAATAGGTATTTTTATGCTAGGCATGGCCCTCTTTCACACCGAAACACGTGGAATCGCTTTGAGCTATGTTCCACCGGTTTGATCCCTGCAGGGTCCAAAGTGCAAAATGGCTACAAACTTTAGCATGCTATTACTTGGATACAGTGACACTTAGAAACTTCTCGTCTAATCCTATAGGAAGGAAATGGGACCCTCTAGAAAAACCTCCCTCGGTTTTGGCTATCTAGGAGTGGTTTTCTCGTGGCGGCGGATGTTCACTTGATGGAAAAAGTGTCAAATTCAAGTTGTGCAAAGTTGCAAAGTGGTCCAACTTTCACTCTGCAACTCATATGACCAAACTAACTACTCCAACATATCTGAATAGGTGTGTTTATGATAGGAATTATCTTTTTTGAGATAGAAACATGTGGAATCACTCCGAGCTATGTTCCACCAGATCAATCCCTTAAGGCTCCAAAATGCAAAATGACTGCAAACATCAACATGCTATTACTCGGATATTGTGATGCTTAGAATTTTCTCGTCTGATCCAACTGGATTGCATTGAGCTCCTCTACAAAAAAGTCTCTTGGTTTTGGCTATCTTTGAGTGGTTTTCCTGTGGTGGTGGATTTTCACTCGATGGAAAAAGTATCAAATGTAAACAGTGCAAAGTTGCAAAGTGGTGCAACTTTCATTCTGCAACTCGTGTGACCAAGTAGAATGTTCCAACACATACAAATAGGTATGTTTACGCTAGGCATGGTCCTCTTTCACACTAAAAAATGTGGAATCACTTCGAGCTATGTTCCACCGGATCGATCCCTTAGGTTGGAGGAGTCTAAAGTTGCAAATTTGTAAGTTGCTTAAAGCAACAAATTATGAAATGCAACGGTTACTTTATTTGAAAGCTGGTTTTTAGTTAGTTGAGGGCATGGATCAGTTAGACAAGGGTGTAAAAAACTATGTAAAGTCTTGAGAGGCTCGAATGGAGGTTGTTGATGAACTTTTGGAGAAGATAAGATAAGAATTATTCACACTGTTCTCTATTTTTTAGATTTTTTATAGAAACTTGTTGATCTCATACTTGGTACGACCTCCAACTTCCTGTACGGTCCCAAGGCTGACATGGATTGAATGAGGGTTGAGTTCACAAGAACCCATCTCTCATTATAATGAATGTCCCACTTAGCACTCATTGCATGTAGGTGATGCTCACAGAGGTGAGGCACAAGGCCTTCCCGGAAGGTCACCCATCCCATTACTACTCCAGCTCAAGCACTTAACCACAATTTTTTCCCCAAGGTTAAGCCCACTTAGCTTGCAACCCCATTTGCAAAACCTTTAGCAAGTTTTGTTCCTTATGAAACATTCATTATAGAGCCCCTTTAGCTCATCAATTGATAAGTAGGAGGTATTTTCTACAATGTGTCAAATTGTGATATTGCTATCAGGATTCAATTGTGTAGTTTTCGAGTATAAAAGAGAATAAGAAGGGAAGATTAGGGTAATCAATTTGCGAACTTATTTTTATTATTGAATTACCTAGTGTGGGATTGGTCTATATGAGCAAAAATTTGAATATAGGAGTATACATTTCAAGCATATAATCCGGAAAGGACTCAAAGTAAGATGCATGAGTACAAAGTATCGATCAGGAAAGGCATCCCAATTCTCAAGGCCTATATATCAATGATAGGAAGATTCATATTCAAAGCTAGCACATGATTTTAATTGATTAATTAGAAAAAACTATTATATTTATATAACAAATTTCCATTATCAAATTAATATTTGAATTAGATTTTATATTCTGAATTTATTTCATTTATAATTTGGGGAATCTGTTATCTATCTTAATAATATTGGATGACAACCTTTGTCAATCCAATAAGAAATAGATCAAAAATCTATAGATCGAGAGTTCGATTCATTACAGTGGTATTAGAGCAAATGAACCTGCTAGCCTTTGGGTATTGCAACAAATTGACTTTCCATTAGAAGCATGGAAACTGATGATAGTGGTTGGCATTACTCAAGAAGGATGAATATCTTAAAGAAATTTTCGGAAATCGGGACAAGTAATCTTCTTGTGGACTTAGGGTTGCAATATTTAATCTACAACATGTTCCACCATTTCTTTAGTAGGATCAAGAACACACATAATGAAGGTGTGTTTGCAGCCATGAAATATTATGGTTTGAACTATCCAGAAGAGTGATTTTTTATCTCGACCACCCATATCTATACCATGGTTTGTTTGGAAACAAGGATGGGTTCTCTCTTCATCAACATATACATTATTCATCGATGTGTTCTCACTAGTGTTACAAGACTTGGACTCGGCTCAGACTTGAAAAGCCAATTTTTGACTTGGACTCAGGCTCGGAGCCTAGACTCAACAAATAGAAAAACCTAAGAAATTTAAAGATTTTAAAGCATTTAAAACTTTTTTCATGCACCCTTTAATAAATAAACCTTAAAGACACAATAGCATCATCAAATAGAAATTACTATGATCCCATACAAAAACATACATCAATCACATAAGTATAAGCATCAATAAAAGATATTTGTATTAACATAGAAATTACCTTGAATACACGTAACTCATAACTATTGAATCATCAATTTAGAATACAAATATGGATAGGCATCGATAAAAGATATTTGTATTAACCAAATAGCCATGTAGGCATACATCAATATATGTCGATATAAGTATGAGATATATGTACATTATAGCCATATAGGCTTACGGAAATGCCATATAGGCATACAATGTCAAATATGTCCAATAAAAATTATGTACAAAACTGCCATGTAGGCATACAACAAAGGACTCTGGAATCAAAAGTCATTGTTCTCCATGCCCTAGAAATAAAATATTTCCCTTTCCATTTTTCTCAAATGGTGATAGGTCTATGACTCATTTTTTTGTGCTCATGGAGTGCTCCTGCTACTCCTCCTAGGGTTTAGTTCATGGTGAAGTTTTAACTATTACAATAAGAAGTAAAGACATGAATATATAAAAATGATATATTTGACAAAATAATCACTTACAGCCATCTCACGATCTCTCTCCATGAGGGAAATATTATCATACCCATGCTCAGGTGTGCTCAAGCCCTATATAAACCATACAAATAGAAATTAAACTACATGAATCAATAATGGTTTGATTTTTCACTAACTAACATTTATAACAAAAAATGTAAATTGAAATTTACTAATTTGCCTCATACCTCTTTTGTTAGAGCCATGGAGGATTGTATAGCAGATGTCACACAAATATCCATTTCCCTCATCACATTCAGAGGTGTATCGTCTCGCAACAACTGAAAATAAAACAAGACAATATTCAACATAATCAATGATGTGCATATAAACTACACAAATCTATTAAGTACTTGATTCATTAGTTAAGCTTTTTATTCTATTACCTGGATGGAGGTTTGATTAAATCCACTGCCATTGGGAAATGTTCCATCAAAACCTTCAATATTAGTCAGTTAAACATCCAAAATCGCATATTAAATTACCATTCGTAAAACAATGCTATTAACATGTAATAAATTTATAATTGTTTACTAGTTACATACCCTAGTGATAGGTGTACTATAGAAATAAGTTGGTCGGGGGCCGGTGTATCCAGTCTCAACACTATGACCCTGCAATTTTATTAAAATCATAAAACATTTTTAGTTAATCTTGCATTTCAAAATTGAAATTTAATAAATTAAATTCAATGAACACATGCACTAAATTTTACCTGACTATCAATGCCATATGCCTCATGAAAAATGTCAACTACCCTCTCCATCTCCATAGCTGCAGAAGGATCCTACATACCAGTCTCTTGAGTGTTAGTGGGATCATATGAACAAGTAGCCCCACAAGATTGCCACACATGTGTTCGAACACCACCACTCGAAGACTCCCATGGATGGTGTTGTAGAATAGGGCTAGTATGATGGATGATAATTTGGTTCAAAGTGTTGATTGCCTGCAATGTATCTATGTCAGCACTTTCCTTCATGATGAAAGGCATAATAACATGCTCACGAGGTGGCCTAGCGAGAGCTAGTCTACCTTGTTGCGTAGGATCCAGCTGTGCACCAGGTCTATCCTAATCTGACCCCCACCTCTCCCCTGGAAATCCCTCATATCAAAATAATTTGGGATTTTGTTCAATATGAACTCACTGTATAGTTTCCTAAGGAAATATTGCGGGACCTCACACTTTTTGCATGATGGGTAATCGAAGACCATGTACCACCTATCACAAAACTGATCCCTAATTTGTTGGTGGTGGCACCGATGGATAGGAAACCTCTTTGCATTGAGGGTAAGATTTTGATTTGTGCGTGGGTCAGTGAGTAATGAGCACAAATCACCTTTTGTAATTTTTAAATCCTTCACATCCTTGTATGATAGTTTATTTGCATAATAATCCCTAGCCGCCTGCCTCCTATCTTGCCATCTAGTTATTTGTTTGCTAATTGAATCTACATTTTTTAACATATCTTTTAATGAATTTTCTAGGGTCATTCTTTTTGCGGTTGAACTATTTGTATCACTCAACCTACTAATCAAATCCTCAATTCTCTTTTTGTTGTTCTCAATTTCACTCATTAAATTTTTTTGAGTGTCAAGAGGGGGTTGAGTGATTGGTGGAGGAGGTTAATGTTGTGGTTGATTTTGATCTTGAGGATCTGCTTGGTCTTCCTATTGATGATTTTGAGGGTTTGGAGGTTGATTTGCATCTCCTAAAAATTCAAACAAATTGATATCAAATTCAACCTAAAACTAACTAATTCAAAACAAAAACCATAGAATCGTTACCTCTCTTAACTCCTCGTCATCATGGCACCATCTTTGTGAGGAAATAGGGATTGTTGGTGAAGAAATTTGTTGAAATTCTCCTCCTAGAACACAAGCGTGAAATTGTGAGGGTTTTGGTCGTGGCTGCAAAAAAACCAGTCAAAATCCTAATGAGAGACTTGCATTTCTCTTTTTTCTTTTAACAATCAATAATACGAGCACGTAATAATGTGCTCACGTTATGGTTTTTCAAATATTTTTTTAGAGGGTGTCCAAGGAATTGCTACCCATTTCCATGCACCCAACCTAAGGTTAAGGTTTATGTTAGCATTTGCATTCAAGATAAATTATTTCTATCAAGATTTATCTACCAAAATAGGGGTTTGACCAAGGCAACCCCCCATAAGAAAATCAACACTATATTCCGCTTTGAAGATATTTTAACAGGTTCAGATCCAAAAATCCTGTCAGGAAAGAAGAGTAGGGATTAGAGACAAGATTTGGACTTTGAATTTCCAAAAATGAAGAATGGGACTCATATGCTTTGAAGATATTTTAACAGGTTCAGATCCAAAAATCCTGTCAGGAAAGAAGAGTAGGGATTAGAGACAAGATTTGGACTTTGAATTTCCAAAAATGAAGAATGGGACTGATATGCCACAAGTGGCATATGAGTCCTATTATAATAAATTTTATATATTTTTGAAGACCCTGAGTCTACACTACTAGATTCCAGTTACAACCGAAAAACCCTAATCTAGGATTGATATGGCTAGCCTAGCATATGAGTCCTAGTGTGACCTTATGTCTACATTTTCAAAATTTTAAGGCTTGTTCCAAGCACTTTCAAGTTTCCAGGTGCATTTTTTTTATTTCTCAAATTTCTATTATGTTTTCCATAAATTTCTAGGTCATTTAATGAAGCTTTGCATATCATTAAGTTTGATATTAGGTTTTCAAAGATACTTGTCTTTCCAAGCCCTAGCATGGTAGTGAACCCCATTTTAGTCATTAATCATACCCTAGGAGATCATATTGTAGATCTATTTCAACCACTCCATCCTTGGAATGAGATCTCTATGATTTCCTAGAATGAAAGAGAAGAAAACTTGTTGTTCTATGTCCTAAACTACAGAGAAAAAATTTTCTACCTTTCATTTTGGTGAACCTTCATTTAGAATATTTCATTTTCTAGTTTGGGGTGCATCATAGTCTTAGATTTGCACTAGTTAATTAGCATTCTAGGGTTTCTAAATCTTATACTAGTGAAAGTGGATATAGGTTACATTTTTGCATCTTGCATCATTGAATATCATTTGAAATCTACATTTGTGATTATCCTAGACATCACAAATACCAAAAATCATAAATTTCACTTAGAATTTTATGATATCTTTTCAAAAACCCTAAACTAGGACTCATATGCCCTTTTGAGACATTTAGTCCCAATACGGATGATTTTTCCTAATTTTTTGGTATTCTATGGTGATTGTTAGTCAACATTCAAAGCTCCGAAAATCTCTAATTGGGACTCATACACCCTTTTGGGAGATTTATTCCCATTTCAAATTTTAATTTACATTTTGTAGCATTAAATTCTTTTTTTTCTGTTTCAGATTGCTATTTTTAGTTATTTGTTTTAGTTTGTAGATTTTTTGTTACATTCATTTCCTTAGATATAGATTAGTTTACATTCATTTCAATTATATATAGAACTAGATTACTATTTTTCAACATTAGTTCATATTTTAATTAGATTAGATTACATTCTCCATTAATTAGAAAACAAAAACCAAAAACGCTTATAAAACGATGAACCACTTGGAGAAAGCAAAGTTATTTGAGTATGTCAAATCTATTTTTCCAAGTAACCTAACCCTCAAGCCTTTTAGTACTGATGTCTTTGGCATGTTAGATGAAGTCCTTGAGGATTTGATCTAACAAGATTCATCCACTAAGCCTTTTTATGACAAACCAAAACCAAGATAAGTTAATGTGATTCAACCTCAACTTATCATTTACCCACGTTCACACAAACCTCAAACTCAAAACACACCTTTTTTCACCATTGAACCACCTAAGAGAAATGTTTCATAGTAACTGAATTATGATACCATTTCTCACACATATAACAGTAGAAAAAATCGACAACCAAGACAACCAACTCCAACAATCTTACCTTTGCCTAATCCCATCTTACCTAGTGCTCCTCATTTTCCTTTGCATATTGGGAAGGAGTATGATCTTCTTGAACAACTTAAGAATACTCCTGCAAAATATCCCTATGGGACCTGATTGAAAATTCACCTAACTATCATACTATGCTTCTAATATCCCTACAACAAGTTGTGATTCCCTCTAATGGGTGATCCCACAATACTGGTTCACAATTTTTGGGCAAACTGGACACTGAACTGATTTTTTTAAACTAAATCTTTACTTTCGGGCTCCTATAGTGGCTAAATCGTGACGAATTTGAAGATAATGCAAAATAGTGATTTGTGAAGTTTTGTCTATAGATTAAAAATATATTTTTTTCAAAAATTTTGGAATTAAATTGCACTTATTTTTCCATCTCCTTCGAAAACTATCTTTATTAAAAACACAACATTTATAAGGAGTGACTCTCACCGTATACAACATAACTTTTTATGTATGAAGGATAAAATTCTATTTTTTTGAATTCAGATTTGTAACTACGATATCAAACACTTTAATTTGGTTTCATAGTGTTTTATTAAATATTTTTTCCTTAATCAAGTTTCAAACTCAAACCAATTACAATTGAAACATAGCCAGACTATATGCAACATAACTTTTTATGTATGTATCAAAATTCATTTTTTTTTCTTTTAATGGATCAAGGACATTATTACCCAACCTGAAAAAAAAATAAAAAATTTTATTTTGATAATCTGCTATTTTTCCACATGTGTAGAACAAGGATCTTGATTTTTGATGAAAACCTATGTTTAATAAAATTAAAAAAGTACATACATAACAAAATAAAAAAATATTAAAAATTATATTCATTGGATAGCTCATTCTGAGGAATACCATGATCATTTCAAATAAATTTTAAATGAATTCATTTGATCCCCTAAAAGGTAAATCAAAAGTGATTTTTTATCAGCATTTTGGTAGGTGTAAAGGAGACTCCGTTGTAGGTATGGTTTAAAACTAGCAGATTTCTATCGAAGGGGGTTTGATCTAAGGTGGTTTGATCAAAGCCTATTCAATTGAAATCATTAAAATATAAATTTTTAAGGCTTAAATCATTATATTTTCTAAAAATATGTGATTTCAGTAAAAATCAGAATCTCCCCCAGAAACTGTAAACCAGCTTTGTGGGATCACTGTAATACTAAGGCAAGTGATGTAGAAAATTTAATTCATGGAATGAATGCAACTAATATGGAAATTAATTTTCACCAACATGAGCTACCTCCCTTGGAGATGAGAAATAAAAATGATGGCTTCATGATAATAGCTAGATTCAATAGGATGAGAATAAAAAGGACCCTTGTGGATAATGGCTTTTCTCTCAATATATGTAGTGTGTATATTTTGGATAGACTTAGAGTAGATAAATCAAGAATTGAACCTTATTCCTTATCTAATTGAGGATTTGACAATGTAGGAAAATAACAGCTTTGTGTGATTACTTTACCTATTACAGTTGTAAAGGATACCTTACAAAGTCATATTCATGTTATGCCTCATGATATTTCATACAATCTCCTTTTAGGAAGACCTTGGATTCATGAGATGCATGTGGTTCCTTCAAATCTTCATCATATCATGAAATATGTCTATAACAATAAGGTATACCAAGTTGAAATAGGCCCCAAGCCTAAAATTTTCTTACAAGTTGAAAAAGGAACAACAAATCCTCTGAGCACATTAATTCCAACTTCAAACATAAAACCTATGAAATATGAAAAATAAGACATGAAAAAAGTGTTCAAGTTGTTAGAAGATGATTGGGATTACTTAGATTTTACACCAACATTTATAGGATAATAGAAAATAACAAAAAAAGAAACCAAGAAACAACCAATGGTAATGTAAATAAAGAACTCAGGAGAAAGCACACAAAAATCTATCTCATATACTCTAGAAGAAGATATAAGCTATACAAAAAAAATTGATTACATAGATTATCAACAACCACCGAACCCAAAATAAATGGAGAGACTTTACGGAAAAGGTTATGAGCTTATGAAACAACTTGTATATAGTTGAAAAGGTGTGGAAAGAAAGAACAAGAAATCAATGCTCTTGTAGAGCCTAATACAAAAGAAAAAAAAAGTGGTTTGGGACATTATCCTTCTAAGATAAACGCAAGAAAAAAAATACACTCGTTAAATATCAACACCATTATGTGTAAACCTAAAATAACTCTCACGTTGAAGGATCTTGAATTAGTTTATATAACTTTTGAAGAATCATTGGAATAATTTGACAATGATAAAGGCTCCTTGAAAGAAATTTAAGGAGTTTATGATAGGGCATTTACTCTGAAAAATAAATGCGTTGCATGTGCTATGATTAGTGCTAAGCAAGGAAACAGAGAAAAGGAACATAAGGAGATTGATATAAACAACAAATAATACAACGCTCAATTTAAAAAATAAGGTGCACTTCCTTTGGGAGATATAATTGACATATCGATGGACATTAACAATGAAGAAAAAGTGATTAAGATAGGAAATTTCCTTGACAAAGATGAACAAGAAGAACATGCAACTTTACTTCATGACTTTCCCAAAATCTTTTCTTGGACTTATTTGGATATGCCAGGAATTGATGCTAAGATAGTAAAGCACAAAATAGTCCTTGTTGAAAATGCTAAGCCAACTAGACAAAAGATATAAATGATGAATCCTAACATATTCTTGTTAGTTAAAGTCGAAATTGAGAAGCTCCTCAAAGTTGGTTTTATATGTCGTATAGATTATTCTCCTTGGATCCCGAAGATTATCATTGTCATGAAACTTGATAATTGTATTGGAATGTGTAAAGACTTTCATGATTTAAATAAATCATCCTAAAAGGATGATTTAAATAAATCATCCTAAAAGGATGATTTTCCCTTTCCTAATATCGGTATGATAGTAGATTCGACTATGGGACATGCTTTGTTGTCATTATGTTAGCTCTCAAAAATGTTGGTTGAAAAACCACAAGAGGTTGCCAATCTCTTTGTACGTTTCAGGCTAACAAACAAGGCCAAATAGTGTATTTGAACCTTCTTCTCTTTAGGCTCTGCCAAACCTAGGTGGGTGTACCTATGCAAATGATGCAGATTTAACTGTGTGATTCCTACTTGTGCAATCTATTCACAATGAAAATTGGGGGTAGAAAGATGTAATCCTAATTTGGTATAAATTGTATAAGCAATATCAAGGTGAAAATTAATATGTTCAGTTAACAGATGTGAGATTTTGAAAATAGACTTGATAAAATTTTAATGGTGAAGTAAGACCAGTGCCTTGGTGGGTAAATGGATTCAAGTGAAGATCTAGAATGAATGGTTGATTTTGGCAATAACTCAAACTGTTTGGCACACTTTTGTTGGTTTATAACTTGTATAAACGTGTAGGAAAGTAATTGAAAAACTCTATTGCATACGTAATGCCAATCCTAACTATATGATCATTATTACTAACCCAAATAAGACTTCCAAATTACTATGATTGATAAAAAAAAATTTAATTCTTCTTTAAAGAAACCAAATAATCACATCACACAAATTTACAACAAATGTGCATTGATAAATTGAATATATACTTGATATATCAACTTAAATAACTAGGAAACATTAAGTTGGAGACAATCAGATAATTGAATAATTTTAACAAACAATTGATCCCAATATGGAGCAACAAAATTAAGGATATTTCATTTATTTCCTCAAAAATATGCTTGCAACAATAGTCTTTTGAAATTTAAATGGAAACCTTTTTTATCTATCTATCCTATCAGCCTATTCTAAAAAATGTTATCCCCCTTCAACCATCAAGAGTTCAACATAAATATCAATATTATGAAGAGGACACAACTCTTCATAAAAAGTCTTTTTAAATTAACAATAATTAAAAACAAATATTAGGCTCTAGTTAGCCATAAATGAATTTAGTCATATGATTTAGGTAACCCTGTCTTCCATGAGTATCAACATCCTCTACTGTATTCCTTGTTGCTATCTCTATTATTATCAACTTTTCCAGGTGCTCACAGATATCATCTAATGTTGAGTCCTTATTCTTGGTTCCTTGTAAGTATTGTTGCAATATCAACTTGCACTCCTCTATCCATCCATCTCTATCCTTCTACTGTCCTCCTTTGAACAATGGAGGAACTCCCTCTTTTACAACATCAACAAGTTCCTTTGGATCTTCTTGAAGTTCATCGTGATATTCCTTGTCCTTTCTCTAAAGATCTTCAACAACTACTATAATTCTATTGTTAGGAGGATCTTTGTTTTGAGCTTCTTGGATCTTTTCCTTTATTCTGTCACTCACTCTTTTATGCTCTTAAACTAAAGTATCACTTTGGGAGTGACTTCCCCATAATTTGTTCATCCAAATCATCAAGTTGGTGTTCAGTTTTTGTAGTACTATAGAGAGTGTCTCATATCTTGTCCTAGCCAAGTGTGCTTCCTTTTGTTTTCCCTTTGACTGACAGTTTTCCTCCTATGTCAACAACTTAGTATCCTTTAGAAATTCATTTTCTCTCAGTACTATTTCATTGTTGTTTTTGTACACGTCCCTTTCTTTTATCAACATCTGAATTTGTGCTTTGTTCAACTTGGCCACATTGATGCCTATGTAAATAGTAGCTGGGTAAACCCACAAAAGTGGTTTACAATTCAAGTGAGGAAGGAAAAGTTACAAAAAATGACCCCATGCAAAAAATATTGATTTTTGGGGTTCGAACAAACTATTTAGTTCAAGTGAACCAGAATAGGGTTCCCTCAAACCAGGGTTCGAGCGAACCCCTTTAATGCTAGATCCCACCATAAGTTTCATTCTGGGGAATGAAATAAAAAATAAAACTTTCTGAAAGCGGGGTTTGAGTGAACCCCCCTTTTCCCTTCTTCTCCCCCTCAGGCACAAAAAATGGAGGAAACTTCATAGACCCAACTGGATGATGGTAGTCCATATAATGAGTTGTCCAAAAAATATAATTTTAATATGTTTTGGTTTTATTATGTATTTTTTTTTTTGTTTAATTAAACATAGGTTTTTCACAGAAAATCAAGCTCGTTGTTCTACACATGTGGAAAAATAGAATATTAGCAAAATAAAATTTTAAAAAATATGTGTGGGCTAGGTATTAATGTCCTTGATCCAAGAAAAAAATAAAATTGAATTTCGATTCATACAAAAAAAGTTATGTTTTATACGGTCCACCTATGTCTGAATTGTAATTAGTTTGACTTCGAAACTTGATTAAGGAAAAAATATTCAATAAAAAATATGATACCAAATGAAAGGGCTAGATATCAAAGTTAAAAATCTAAATTCAAAAGAATTAGAATTTTATTCTTCATGGAAAAAAAATTATGTTGTATATGGTGAGAGTCACTCCCTAAAAATGTTGTTTGCTAAAAAAAAATAGTTTTCGAAGGAGATGGAAAAAGAAGTGCAATCTGATTCCAAAATTTTTGAAAAAAATATATTTAGAATCTACAAACAAAATGTCACGAATCACTAGTTTGCATCATCTTCAAATTATTCATGGTTTAGGAACTATAGGTGCCCGAAAGTGAAGATTTAGTTAGAAAAAAAAAATTTAGTGTCGAGTTTGGCCAAAAATTGTAAACCACTATGGTGGGATCACCTAGCTACAAGATCAAATTCACCCACCTTCAGTGCTATCACATGTCCAAATTCCCTTTTTGTGTCAATGAGCACAAATTTATTATGTGGAGGATACAAAGACCAAATCATGAGAGATTTCTCATCTCGATTATACTTGGATCAGGTATACACTTTTATAACTCCTTCAGGGCTGAGTTTTTGAGTAGTATTATTATTTTGCAAGGAATTGTCAAAGACAAGAGTTGAATTTAAATCTAAACCAAGAAATATCATCACACTAGATTCATCTAGCAATTATCTTCCCTTTTTTGGGGTTATATTTCTCATCTCATTGTCCACATCCATCTTCAAAGTATTCAACAATTTAGTCGCATTGTTAGGTGTGATACTTGCGATAGAGTTCCTTTTTTCTTTTGTAGGAATGACCTGAATTCAGATGAATTTATAGATTCATTGCCAGAAACAAATGATCTATAGGCAAGCTACCTAGTATCTGCATCATAATTTTCATCAATTTCCTATTCTCTATTGGAGGGTTGATATTTTTCAATTCTGGTCTTAGAGATCTTGACATCATGAATTTGATGTTCCCTTTCACCAGTAGCTTCATCACTTCCGGAGGATAACATTTCTATATCTTTTATCTCTTTTAGTTGTTGTTCAATTCTCTTGTTATATTCATCAATCGCTAATTCAGCCTCCCTTTCCTACATGTTTCTAATTATATCATCTTTTGGGTAAGTTATATGTACATATCCACCCAAATTCACCTTCTTTCTAGCAGCATCAATGTACCCTTCTAGATAAAACCCTTTTTGTGGTGTAGCCCTTTTCAAATTGAACTGTGACATTTTATCTAAAATTTGGTCATATCCTTCCTTTGACAGCATAGTAAAATCCCCCAAACATAAATTACTTGGCATAAATGATTGTTTTTTTATAGGCACTTAGGTTCATCACACTTGAGTAGTCCATATGCCAAACAATTTCCATTTATGTAATTCTATTTGGAACTATTTTTGGTAAGAGGAAGAGTGTATCCTCAAAACCATACACTTTGATCATGGTAGCATCAATATAACAATACCAGTCACCCACCCCAATTATGCTCAACAGTTATGGGTCCACCAAAATTTTTGGGTCTCAAAAATATTTTGATCTCATCAGTTAAGGAATACTCACATGGATGATTGAAAATTCAATACAATGTTTTCAGAAAATGCTCCTCAAAAAGAACATAGCTAGAATTTAGAAACATGTTGTCCCAAATAACAGTCCATAGTTGTACTGGAAAACGTTGGCCCTCCTTATTATATTGTGTAATTTTCAATTCTTCAATCCACATCATTATCTCCTGACCATAATATAATATCAAGTGCATGAGAATGGAATAATGTCTAAAATGCAATGTGGGCGATTCATTTTTATAGCCAAGAACACTAAGTCAATATCCTTGGAAATGTAAGAAGCATAATCAAATGGTCTAGCATTATGGAACTGAACTTCTACCACAATCACCATTGGTCCAATCGACATGAACTCGGGAGCCTCAAACCCTAACACTTGACATACTGAGAGGTATGTGTACTTCAAGTAAGGTTCAAATATATCAACATGAAAAGGAGGTATATCATTATCTTCAAGTGGGACAAGGTTCCCATCGTTCCTGGGTTTATGCAATGGAAATCTCCACCCTTTGTAGGTTATGTCCATTCTTGAGTATTCCCTTTCCAAGTCTTCGTACACAATTGGTTCATCACATAGGCCATCTAGGTTAAAGACTTCTAAAATTGCAGCCTTAGACACAACTATGAATGGTTTTCCTCATAAATCACAAATAGCTTCCAGGTCAAGGTTGTAATGTTTAGCCAATAGTTTCATTAGTTCGACATTCACAAACACATTTGGGACAGTCAATTTCCCCAAATCAAGGTTCCATGGATTACACAATGGTTCGAAGTCCAAGAATCCCCTATATGTTTACATTTGTCCTCAAATTTTTCTACATTGACCCTTAATTATGTGGATCTCCTAGCCCTTGGCCCAGAGACGGGCAATTCATCAATGAGGTCTTGGTTGAACTTCCTCTCTTTTGATTTTGGGTCATCACTCATTTCAATCCAGTTATTTTTTATTTTTCTCTAACTACCCTCACCTTGTTGCTTCCTACCTTTGGTTTTTCCAAAACTAGGGCCTTCCATTTTCAATCCTTTCAATTAGAATTTGCTAATTGTAGAGGAGTTTTGTGGACTTACTTGTGAATTGTCGATTGCACTGTGGTGCCTGAATTTTGGTCAGCCTCCCATGCTTGCTTGTTGCAATTCCTTTTTTTCTTAATTTCCATTTGATCATGAATGCTCATATAGAGTTCATTCGTGTGTCCATTAATGTTATCCTCTGCAATTGAAAGCAACAGTCTTCTCAAAATTTGAATTGTCAGAGTGACAGAAAAAGGTTGCATTTGTGAAACCCATCTCTCTTCTAACTGAATTGTGTTTCTCATTTGGCACCATCTTTGTTTATACACTTTTGATTGATCGCCAAGACATAAATGAATGTATCCTCAATTGGAAATATCCCTTTAGTTCTTTCTTTTGATCGGTAGGACTATTTGATATTTTCACTGACACCGTGCAACAACCCTTTCTATTTGTCTTTAGCTTGTATCATTTGAGAGAGAAATTGGAAGGTTCCAATGATGTACAAATGATCTAGTTTTCTCAAAATTTTCTTTGGTCATCACCCCATGTCCTTCTGACAAGTGTAATTCATTCATTTACTACCAACGGGCTGACATGTAATGCCCCGCCAAGTAACCCTAAAGGAAGTTGTAATTAACGTCATAAGCAAACCAATTTTTTTTTTATAAAGTGCATTTAACATACACATTCACTTACTAATTAACAACAACCTCTAAGGCTACAAGTTTAGGATTACTTAAACCCACACAACATAAATTACATATAACCATAGCGTTATAAACTTAATGAAATAAACATCATACATCATAAAAATACCACATAATATAATAAGATAAACATCCAAGATACAATCTCATAAATATTAACTTAATTCAATAGTTACATCACTCATCCCCAGAATGAGGCAATAGTACAAATGTATTACAACTACATAATCTCACCTCATAAACATAAGAGGGATAAAATTACTTATACAATCTAAAATATTACAATGCAAGATAATACAAGAACTCGAGCCGTCCATCTGGATATCTCGCCACCAAGTACTGAAGATAGATGGGGACCCAATGGTTTTGGTGCATGTTCCACCCAACCAATGTGGTATATGAAGGCCCACCCCCCATGCTAAGAGATAGTAACAAAGTAACATGGACAAGGATTCTACTACCTCTAACCAAAGGCACACTCATACTGATATAACCAAACAAATGAACTAACAAGTACAACTCTATTACCATACAAGTACAAATCAAGTACAACTTCAACATCACTAACATAGGTTACATTGCTTCCAGACATAAAATAGATCAAGTATGCTCAGAGAACCATACACATAAAACAATTAACAACAGTTGTCCTAGATAGAATGTCATCGCAAGGTTTGTCATGAGATCTCCTCTGGGCATTCTTCATAGGCTCCGGCACAAGTAATCCTGGTGGCCTCAACCGAATCCCGACACTCATACTCACTCATGCAAAATCAACTACCTCTCATAAGGACAAGATAGTTGATCTTGCCATTCCAGGCCTTCTCACTCACCCCAAGTCTAAACAAACCCTTGCGTCTGTGAGTGAGGTTAATTTGTCTTGATTAATGTGAATGCATCCTAATCATATAAGTACATTAATTTAATTATCACTTGATTAACTCACTTCTGAAGGTTACCTGGTTTACCACTTTGGGCTCCGACCCCTAACAAAAGCCACTCTTCTATTCGACGACACACACCCAAATAATCCACCAAGGGAAATACAAGTGCATACCAACTAGGCATCATAATCCACTCTGACACAAGGAGGATACAAATAATAGAACTCACTCCAAACATCTTGGAGGCAACAAACACATAGTCCACTCCTTTCATAGGAGGCAACAAGATGAAACCACATAACAAGGTCACTCCATACAAGGAGACACGGATTCCATAATCCGCTCCTAAACCAAGGAGGAGCAACCATCCCCGTTCGCGAAAATCAGGTGAAACTGAAAGGACGCCACGCACTACCCAAGGGAAAACAACTGGATGGCATAAAGATTCAACAACCCTTATCCTCTAAGTTCTTCTGGAAGACTTATAATTTAGGACTAACACTAAATCCCAAAACCAACGATGCAACTTGAAGACATAGCAACAAAAGTATTCAAGTCGTTAATCAAATCTAATATTTGGATTTCCTAAATCCATACTCATTCAATAGGTAGTGTTGACAAAGTCAAAAAAATGATAACTAGATCATCTAAAATAATCATAACCCCTATTTCCCCTTTCATTATTGCAAATCTAAAACAATTAAACTTACTTCCCTTTATTGAATACAGAGAATTAAATATTTTAAGATAATCATGAGAAAATATTACTTTTGGATATACTAAATCCATATCTTTTTCATAATCCAATCACAATGATTCAATTAATCTAAATAGAAATTAATAAATAACATAATTGATTGCCTCATCAATAAAACAACTTCTTAATTTACTTTTAAATCGACACAAATCAATGCAAGTAAACTCTTTCCATTTCCTAACCAAATCTTGCATTTCATTCAATTTCCTATTTAGAACATGCAATCATTTTAATATAAAAATATATTGTTTCTCTACCCATTTTTCATATACACTAATCAATCCATTTTTAAATCTCTATTCAATAATATATTGCATGCATCTCATTAAAATAAAATACGATAATGAATTTTACACTCAATATATATATATGCTCCATATTATATAGACACCAAATATATATATTAATAAATTTAATTACATATATTCTTTAATATTCCATTCACAATGACAAGATTACTCTACGGAACTGAATAAAACATAATAACTATTTGCCTTTTTCAATATAGTTAGTTCCTAAATTTACTTCTAATGCAACCTAACACTATTACAAACAATCTTTTCAATTTTCTATCCTGAGTCTATAGTTCTTCAACTATCCATTTAAAAACATGCAATTTCATCAATGTATAAAATGTCTTTGGCTTTCTATCTATTTGACCACGATTCATATTGTTTCTAATTAAATCTCATTAATTAAAAAAAAACATTTAAATATAAATATTTCTATAATTCTTCAATGTATTTGAATATCTTTTCCCTTATCAATTTTGATCATACATTCAAAACTTATCATTTAAATTCTTCATGCAAAGCTAAATTACACGCACTTAAATTAAACAAGGTAAATACTGATTGAAAATACTCATGAATATATATATACATTTCAATATATTTTCTTCAATCATATTAACAAAATAAATGTTTCTTTTTAAATCAAGTAATTACTTCTATAAAAAAAATATCTTTCTCTATTCATTTTCTAAGCATACTAATCATTTCTTTTAGAACACTAATAATACCCAATTTGCAACAACAGAATAAAATAATATAAAATATTATTTAATCTCTCAAATGGATATATACCTTCAATATATATATACTAAATATAAATTAATATATTTAAATATATTTAATCATTAACATATCTTCTATTCTTTACAGCATATCAAATTGTTTAATTTAAAATAAAATATCCCTTATCATCAATTTTCCAAAATATAAATATATTTTTCCAATTAAATCAAATTAATAATTGGACCTTTTACATATGAATTTAAATTCCACAGTTAAATTTTAAATTATGCATTCTTTAAATCAAATATTTAACTCCTTCAATTAAACTTAACATGCTATTTTAAAGTAAAACAATAATTTCCCCATACGCTTTATAATTTTAATTCGCCAATCTAATATACAAATTTTTATTTAAAATAACATAAATAAATATAATACTTAATATTATAAATTATAATATAAAATATTATTAAATAATATTTTAATATTATAATAACAATACATAAAATATTAATATTTATAAATATCAATTTATTATTATTTTATTATCACAGCAGCCATAAGAAAATAATTTAACAGTAGTCTCATATTTCAAGTATAAATCAAAAACTACAAACTGGGTATTTTCTATTTTTGGAGAGGACTAAGAAAACTTCAAGATGCAGAAACCCTTTAAATTTTCTAACAACCCAGTTCGTGTAAGTGAAGTTATAGGTGACACAACTAGACCATTTTACCATGAAAAATATAACTACCCTGCGGATTTTAAAATCCGATTTTTAATAATAAACTGAGGGTTTCATTTTATAAAAACATTCTAAATATATTGTTCAATCTCTATGTTTGATTTCAATAACAACATAATCGATTTCCCCAAATAATTTAAATTCAATTGAGGTTTTCACAATTTTCACTCAAGAATTTTCATAAGAAAAGGCTATAAATTTATTTAATTCTTTTCTTCTAATATCAAATTTATTTTCTAAAGCAGATTTAACAAACAAATCTTTAATCACTACTATTTAAAAAAAAATAATCAAGAACAATAAAACACAGAGTAAAACCTGGTACAAGAAGCTACATGAAGAGATGAATTTCTGATGTAATCCTCCTCCAAAGATTTCCTAAATTTTCTTCAATCCTCCAATGAATCCAATCCAAAACCCAACAAATGCAAACAATTTTTCCTTCAATCAATTCTACAATCAACACTTTCTTCAAACCCTTGTGCAAATTTTCCAAAATTTCTTCTCTGCTGTAAAAATATATTTTTCTAAAAACTTTCTGCCCTAAAATTAAAACATGTATTCCTTATAAATCAAAAATGCCTAATTCAAACCTAATTCACATTACATGCAAATTAGATATTTCAATTTCAATTTCAATACCCTCATTCACATTGCATGCAAATTAGATATTTCAATTTCAATTTCAATTTCAATTTCACTTTTCGAAAACCCACTTTCAATTTAAAATGCAATTTCAAATAATAAATTAATTTCCAAAGTTGCAACTAATTTCTCAAATAAACATTTAATTAC
>CM021100.1:413013063-413089492 GCA_007115665.2 Sequoiadendron giganteum | reverse complement strand
AAGATGATTGGGATTACTTAGATTTTACACCAACATTTATAGGATAATAGAAAATAACAAAAAAAGAAACCAAGAAACAACCAATGGTAATGTAAATAAAGAACTCAGGAGAAAGCACACAAAAATCTATCTCATATACTCTAGAAGAAGATATAAGCTATACAAAAAAAATTGATTACATAGATTATCAACAACCACCGAACCCAAAATAAATGGAGAGACTTTACGGAAAAGGTTATGAGCTTATGAAACAACTTGTATATAGTTGAAAAGGTGTGGAAAGAAAGAACAAGAAATCAATGCTCTTGTAGAGCCTAATACAAAAGAAAAAAAAAGTGGTTTGGGACATTATCCTTCTAAGATAAACGCAAGAAAAAAAATACACTCGTTAAATATCAACACCATTATGTGTAAACCTAAAATAACTCTCACGTTGAAGGATCTTGAATTAGTTTATATAACTTTTGAAGAATCATTGGAATAATTTGACAATGATAAAGGCTCCTTGAAAGAAATTTAAGGAGTTTATGATAGGGCATTTACTCTGAAAAATAAATGCGTTGCATGTGCTATGATTAGTGCTAAGCAAGGAAACAGAGAAAAGGAACATAAGGAGATTGATATAAACAACAAATAATACAACGCTCAATTTAAAAAATAAGGTGCACTTCCTTTGGGAGATATAATTGACATATCGATGGACATTAACAATGAAGAAAAAGTGATTAAGATAGGAAATTTCCTTGACAAAGATGAACAAGAAGAACATGCAACTTTACTTCATGACTTTCCCAAAATCTTTTCTTGGACTTATTTGGATATGCCAGGAATTGATGCTAAGATAGTAAAGCACAAAATAGTCCTTGTTGAAAATGCTAAGCCAACTAGACAAAAGATATAAATGATGAATCCTAACATATTCTTGTTAGTTAAAGTCGAAATTGAGAAGCTCCTCAAAGTTGGTTTTATATGTCGTATAGATTATTCTCCTTGGATCCCGAAGATTATCATTGTCATGAAACTTGATAATTGTATTGGAATGTGTAAAGACTTTCATGATTTAAATAAATCATCCTAAAAGGATGATTTAAATAAATCATCCTAAAAGGATGATTTTCCCTTTCCTAATATCGGTATGATAGTAGATTCGACTATGGGACATGCTTTGTTGTCATTATGTTAGCTCTCAAAAATGTTGGTTGAAAAACCACAAGAGGTTGCCAATCTCTTTGTACGTTTCAGGCTAACAAACAAGGCCAAATAGTGTATTTGAACCTTCTTCTCTTTAGGCTCTGCCAAACCTAGGTGGGTGTACCTATGCAAATGATGCAGATTTAACTGTGTGATTCCTACTTGTGCAATCTATTCACAATGAAAATTGGGGGTAGAAAGATGTAATCCTAATTTGGTATAAATTGTATAAGCAATATCAAGGTGAAAATTAATATGTTCAGTTAACAGATGTGAGATTTTGAAAATAGACTTGATAAAATTTTAATGGTGAAGTAAGACCAGTGCCTTGGTGGGTAAATGGATTCAAGTGAAGATCTAGAATGAATGGTTGATTTTGGCAATAACTCAAACTGTTTGGCACACTTTTGTTGGTTTATAACTTGTATAAACGTGTAGGAAAGTAATTGAAAAACTCTATTGCATACGTAATGCCAATCCTAACTATATGATCATTATTACTAACCCAAATAAGACTTCCAAATTACTATGATTGATAAAAAAAAATTTAATTCTTCTTTAAAGAAACCAAATAATCACATCACACAAATTTACAACAAATGTGCATTGATAAATTGAATATATACTTGATATATCAACTTAAATAACTAGGAAACATTAAGTTGGAGACAATCAGATAATTGAATAATTTTAACAAACAATTGATCCCAATATGGAGCAACAAAATTAAGGATATTTCATTTATTTCCTCAAAAATATGCTTGCAACAATAGTCTTTTGAAATTTAAATGGAAACCTTTTTTATCTATCTATCCTATCAGCCTATTCTAAAAAATGTTATCCCCCTTCAACCATCAAGAGTTCAACATAAATATCAATATTATGAAGAGGACACAACTCTTCATAAAAAGTCTTTTTAAATTAACAATAATTAAAAACAAATATTAGGCTCTAGTTAGCCATAAATGAATTTAGTCATATGATTTAGGTAACCCTGTCTTCCATGAGTATCAACATCCTCTACTGTATTCCTTGTTGCTATCTCTATTATTATCAACTTTTCCAGGTGCTCACAGATATCATCTAATGTTGAGTCCTTATTCTTGGTTCCTTGTAAGTATTGTTGCAATATCAACTTGCACTCCTCTATCCATCCATCTCTATCCTTCTACTGTCCTCCTTTGAACAATGGAGGAACTCCCTCTTTTACAACATCAACAAGTTCCTTTGGATCTTCTTGAAGTTCATCGTGATATTCCTTGTCCTTTCTCTAAAGATCTTCAACAACTACTATAATTCTATTGTTAGGAGGATCTTTGTTTTGAGCTTCTTGGATCTTTTCCTTTATTCTGTCACTCACTCTTTTATGCTCTTAAACTAAAGTATCACTTTGGGAGTGACTTCCCCATAATTTGTTCATCCAAATCATCAAGTTGGTGTTCAGTTTTTGTAGTACTATAGAGAGTGTCTCATATCTTGTCCTAGCCAAGTGTGCTTCCTTTTGTTTTCCCTTTGACTGACAGTTTTCCTCCTATGTCAACAACTTAGTATCCTTTAGAAATTCATTTTCTCTCAGTACTATTTCATTGTTGTTTTTGTACACGTCCCTTTCTTTTATCAACATCTGAATTTGTGCTTTGTTCAACTTGGCCACATTGATGCCTATGTAAATAGTAGCTGGGTAAACCCACAAAAGTGGTTTACAATTCAAGTGAGGAAGGAAAAGTTACAAAAAATGACCCCATGCAAAAAATATTGATTTTTGGGGTTCGAACAAACTATTTAGTTCAAGTGAACCAGAATAGGGTTCCCTCAAACCAGGGTTCGAGCGAACCCCTTTAATGCTAGATCCCACCATAAGTTTCATTCTGGGGAATGAAATAAAAAATAAAACTTTCTGAAAGCGGGGTTTGAGTGAACCCCCCTTTTCCCTTCTTCTCCCCCTCAGGCACAAAAAATGGAGGAAACTTCATAGACCCAACTGGATGATGGTAGTCCATATAATGAGTTGTCCAAAAAATATAATTTTAATATGTTTTGGTTTTATTATGTATTTTTTTTTTTGTTTAATTAAACATAGGTTTTTCACAGAAAATCAAGCTCGTTGTTCTACACATGTGGAAAAATAGAATATTAGCAAAATAAAATTTTAAAAAATATGTGTGGGCTAGGTATTAATGTCCTTGATCCAAGAAAAAAATAAAATTGAATTTCGATTCATACAAAAAAAGTTATGTTTTATACGGTCCACCTATGTCTGAATTGTAATTAGTTTGACTTCGAAACTTGATTAAGGAAAAAATATTCAATAAAAAATATGATACCAAATGAAAGGGCTAGATATCAAAGTTAAAAATCTAAATTCAAAAGAATTAGAATTTTATTCTTCATGGAAAAAAAATTATGTTGTATATGGTGAGAGTCACTCCCTAAAAATGTTGTTTGCTAAAAAAAAATAGTTTTCGAAGGAGATGGAAAAAGAAGTGCAATCTGATTCCAAAATTTTTGAAAAAAATATATTTAGAATCTACAAACAAAATGTCACGAATCACTAGTTTGCATCATCTTCAAATTATTCATGGTTTAGGAACTATAGGTGCCCGAAAGTGAAGATTTAGTTAGAAAAAAAAAATTTAGTGTCGAGTTTGGCCAAAAATTGTAAACCACTATGGTGGGATCACCTAGCTACAAGATCAAATTCACCCACCTTCAGTGCTATCACATGTCCAAATTCCCTTTTTGTGTCAATGAGCACAAATTTATTATGTGGAGGATACAAAGACCAAATCATGAGAGATTTCTCATCTCGATTATACTTGGATCAGGTATACACTTTTATAACTCCTTCAGGGCTGAGTTTTTGAGTAGTATTATTATTTTGCAAGGAATTGTCAAAGACAAGAGTTGAATTTAAATCTAAACCAAGAAATATCATCACACTAGATTCATCTAGCAATTATCTTCCCTTTTTTGGGGTTATATTTCTCATCTCATTGTCCACATCCATCTTCAAAGTATTCAACAATTTAGTCGCATTGTTAGGTGTGATACTTGCGATAGAGTTCCTTTTTTCTTTTGTAGGAATGACCTGAATTCAGATGAATTTATAGATTCATTGCCAGAAACAAATGATCTATAGGCAAGCTACCTAGTATCTGCATCATAATTTTCATCAATTTCCTATTCTCTATTGGAGGGTTGATATTTTTCAATTCTGGTCTTAGAGATCTTGACATCATGAATTTGATGTTCCCTTTCACCAGTAGCTTCATCACTTCCGGAGGATAACATTTCTATATCTTTTATCTCTTTTAGTTGTTGTTCAATTCTCTTGTTATATTCATCAATCGCTAATTCAGCCTCCCTTTCCTACATGTTTCTAATTATATCATCTTTTGGGTAAGTTATATGTACATATCCACCCAAATTCACCTTCTTTCTAGCAGCATCAATGTACCCTTCTAGATAAAACCCTTTTTGTGGTGTAGCCCTTTTCAAATTGAACTGTGACATTTTATCTAAAATTTGGTCATATCCTTCCTTTGACAGCATAGTAAAATCCCCCAAACATAAATTACTTGGCATAAATGATTGTTTTTTTATAGGCACTTAGGTTCATCACACTTGAGTAGTCCATATGCCAAACAATTTCCATTTATGTAATTCTATTTGGAACTATTTTTGGTAAGAGGAAGAGTGTATCCTCAAAACCATACACTTTGATCATGGTAGCATCAATATAACAATACCAGTCACCCACCCCAATTATGCTCAACAGTTATGGGTCCACCAAAATTTTTGGGTCTCAAAAATATTTTGATCTCATCAGTTAAGGAATACTCACATGGATGATTGAAAATTCAATACAATGTTTTCAGAAAATGCTCCTCAAAAAGAACATAGCTAGAATTTAGAAACATGTTGTCCCAAATAACAGTCCATAGTTGTACTGGAAAACGTTGGCCCTCCTTATTATATTGTGTAATTTTCAATTCTTCAATCCACATCATTATCTCCTGACCATAATATAATATCAAGTGCATGAGAATGGAATAATGTCTAAAATGCAATGTGGGCGATTCATTTTTATAGCCAAGAACACTAAGTCAATATCCTTGGAAATGTAAGAAGCATAATCAAATGGTCTAGCATTATGGAACTGAACTTCTACCACAATCACCATTGGTCCAATCGACATGAACTCGGGAGCCTCAAACCCTAACACTTGACATACTGAGAGGTATGTGTACTTCAAGTAAGGTTCAAATATATCAACATGAAAAGGAGGTATATCATTATCTTCAAGTGGGACAAGGTTCCCATCGTTCCTGGGTTTATGCAATGGAAATCTCCACCCTTTGTAGGTTATGTCCATTCTTGAGTATTCCCTTTCCAAGTCTTCGTACACAATTGGTTCATCACATAGGCCATCTAGGTTAAAGACTTCTAAAATTGCAGCCTTAGACACAACTATGAATGGTTTTCCTCATAAATCACAAATAGCTTCCAGGTCAAGGTTGTAATGTTTAGCCAATAGTTTCATTAGTTCGACATTCACAAACACATTTGGGACAGTCAATTTCCCCAAATCAAGGTTCCATGGATTACACAATGGTTCGAAGTCCAAGAATCCCCTATATGTTTACATTTGTCCTCAAATTTTTCTACATTGACCCTTAATTATGTGGATCTCCTAGCCCTTGGCCCAGAGACGGGCAATTCATCAATGAGGTCTTGGTTGAACTTCCTCTCTTTTGATTTTGGGTCATCACTCATTTCAATCCAGTTATTTTTTATTTTTCTCTAACTACCCTCACCTTGTTGCTTCCTACCTTTGGTTTTTCCAAAACTAGGGCCTTCCATTTTCAATCCTTTCAATTAGAATTTGCTAATTGTAGAGGAGTTTTGTGGACTTACTTGTGAATTGTCGATTGCACTGTGGTGCCTGAATTTTGGTCAGCCTCCCATGCTTGCTTGTTGCAATTCCTTTTTTTCTTAATTTCCATTTGATCATGAATGCTCATATAGAGTTCATTCGTGTGTCCATTAATGTTATCCTCTGCAATTGAAAGCAACAGTCTTCTCAAAATTTGAATTGTCAGAGTGACAGAAAAAGGTTGCATTTGTGAAACCCATCTCTCTTCTAACTGAATTGTGTTTCTCATTTGGCACCATCTTTGTTTATACACTTTTGATTGATCGCCAAGACATAAATGAATGTATCCTCAATTGGAAATATCCCTTTAGTTCTTTCTTTTGATCGGTAGGACTATTTGATATTTTCACTGACACCGTGCAACAACCCTTTCTATTTGTCTTTAGCTTGTATCATTTGAGAGAGAAATTGGAAGGTTCCAATGATGTACAAATGATCTAGTTTTCTCAAAATTTTCTTTGGTCATCACCCCATGTCCTTCTGACAAGTGTAATTCATTCATTTACTACCAACGGGCTGACATGTAATGCCCCGCCAAGTAACCCTAAAGGAAGTTGTAATTAACGTCATAAGCAAACCAATTTTTTTTTTATAAAGTGCATTTAACATACACATTCACTTACTAATTAACAACAACCTCTAAGGCTACAAGTTTAGGATTACTTAAACCCACACAACATAAATTACATATAACCATAGCGTTATAAACTTAATGAAATAAACATCATACATCATAAAAATACCACATAATATAATAAGATAAACATCCAAGATACAATCTCATAAATATTAACTTAATTCAATAGTTACATCACTCATCCCCAGAATGAGGCAATAGTACAAATGTATTACAACTACATAATCTCACCTCATAAACATAAGAGGGATAAAATTACTTATACAATCTAAAATATTACAATGCAAGATAATACAAGAACTCGAGCCGTCCATCTGGATATCTCGCCACCAAGTACTGAAGATAGATGGGGACCCAATGGTTTTGGTGCATGTTCCACCCAACCAATGTGGTATATGAAGGCCCACCCCCCATGCTAAGAGATAGTAACAAAGTAACATGGACAAGGATTCTACTACCTCTAACCAAAGGCACACTCATACTGATATAACCAAACAAATGAACTAACAAGTACAACTCTATTACCATACAAGTACAAATCAAGTACAACTTCAACATCACTAACATAGGTTACATTGCTTCCAGACATAAAATAGATCAAGTATGCTCAGAGAACCATACACATAAAACAATTAACAACAGTTGTCCTAGATAGAATGTCATCGCAAGGTTTGTCATGAGATCTCCTCTGGGCATTCTTCATAGGCTCCGGCACAAGTAATCCTGGTGGCCTCAACCGAATCCCGACACTCATACTCACTCATGCAAAATCAACTACCTCTCATAAGGACAAGATAGTTGATCTTGCCATTCCAGGCCTTCTCACTCACCCCAAGTCTAAACAAACCCTTGCGTCTGTGAGTGAGGTTAATTTGTCTTGATTAATGTGAATGCATCCTAATCATATAAGTACATTAATTTAATTATCACTTGATTAACTCACTTCTGAAGGTTACCTGGTTTACCACTTTGGGCTCCGACCCCTAACAAAAGCCACTCTTCTATTCGACGACACACACCCAAATAATCCACCAAGGGAAATACAAGTGCATACCAACTAGGCATCATAATCCACTCTGACACAAGGAGGATACAAATAATAGAACTCACTCCAAACATCTTGGAGGCAACAAACACATAGTCCACTCCTTTCATAGGAGGCAACAAGATGAAACCACATAACAAGGTCACTCCATACAAGGAGACACGGATTCCATAATCCGCTCCTAAACCAAGGAGGAGCAACCATCCCCGTTCGCGAAAATCAGGTGAAACTGAAAGGACGCCACGCACTACCCAAGGGAAAACAACTGGATGGCATAAAGATTCAACAACCCTTATCCTCTAAGTTCTTCTGGAAGACTTATAATTTAGGACTAACACTAAATCCCAAAACCAACGATGCAACTTGAAGACATAGCAACAAAAGTATTCAAGTCGTTAATCAAATCTAATATTTGGATTTCCTAAATCCATACTCATTCAATAGGTAGTGTTGACAAAGTCAAAAAAATGATAACTAGATCATCTAAAATAATCATAACCCCTATTTCCCCTTTCATTATTGCAAATCTAAAACAATTAAACTTACTTCCCTTTATTGAATACAGAGAATTAAATATTTTAAGATAATCATGAGAAAATATTACTTTTGGATATACTAAATCCATATCTTTTTCATAATCCAATCACAATGATTCAATTAATCTAAATAGAAATTAATAAATAACATAATTGATTGCCTCATCAATAAAACAACTTCTTAATTTACTTTTAAATCGACACAAATCAATGCAAGTAAACTCTTTCCATTTCCTAACCAAATCTTGCATTTCATTCAATTTCCTATTTAGAACATGCAATCATTTTAATATAAAAATATATTGTTTCTCTACCCATTTTTCATATACACTAATCAATCCATTTTTAAATCTCTATTCAATAATATATTGCATGCATCTCATTAAAATAAAATACGATAATGAATTTTACACTCAATATATATATATGCTCCATATTATATAGACACCAAATATATATATTAATAAATTTAATTACATATATTCTTTAATATTCCATTCACAATGACAAGATTACTCTACGGAACTGAATAAAACATAATAACTATTTGCCTTTTTCAATATAGTTAGTTCCTAAATTTACTTCTAATGCAACCTAACACTATTACAAACAATCTTTTCAATTTTCTATCCAGAGTCTATGTCTCTTCAACTATCCATTTAAAAACATGCAATTTCATCAATGTATAAAAATGTCTTTTGGCTTATCTATTTGACCACGCATTCATATTGTTTCTAATTAAATCTCATTAATTAAAAACAAACATTTAAATATAAATATTTCTATAATTCTTCAATATATTTAGATATCTTTTTCCTTATCAATTTTGACCATACATTCAAAACTTATCTTTTAAATTCTTCATGCAAAGCTAAATTACACGCACTTAAATAAAACAAGGTAAATACTGATTGAAAATACTCATGGATATATATATACATTTCAATATATTTTCTTCAATCATATTAACAAAATAAATATTTCCTTTTAAATCAAGTAATTCTTCTATTAAAAAAATATCTTTCTCTATACATTTTCTACACATACTAATCATTTCTTTTAGAACACTAATAATACCCAATTTGCAAACAACAGAATAAAATAAGATAAAATATTATTTATTCTCTCAAATAGATATATACCTTCAATATATATATATACTAAATATAAGTTAATATATTTAAATATATTTAATCATTAACATATCTTCTATTTTTTACAGAATATCAAATTGTTTAATTCAAAATAAAATATCCCTTATCATCAATTTTCCAAAATATATATATATATTTTTTCAATTAAATCAAATTAATAATTGGACCTTTTACATATGAATTTAAATTCCACAATTAAATTTTAAATTATGCATTCTTTAAATCAAATATTTAACTTCTTCAATTAAACTTTAACATGCTATTTTAAAATAAACAATAATTTCCCATACGTTTATAATTTTAATTCCACTAATCTAATATACAAATTTTATTTAAAATAATATAAATAAATATAATACTTTAATATTATAAATTATAATATAAAATATTATTAAATAATATTTTAATATTATAACAACAATACATAAAATATTAATATTTATAAATATCAATTTATTATTATTTTATTATCACAGCAGCCATGGGAAAATAACTTAACAGCAGTCTCATGTTTCAAGCATAACTCAAAAACTACGAACTGGGTATTTGCAATTTTTTGAAAAAAATAAGAAAACGTCAGTATACAGAAACCCTTTAAATTTCTCAACAACCCAGTTTGCATAAGTGAAGTTATAGGTGATGCAACCAGACCATTTTACCATGAAAAATATAACTACCCTACGAATTTTAAAATCCGATTTTTGATAATAAACTAAGGGTTTCATTTTCTAAAAATATTCTATATGCATTGTTCAATCTCTATGTTTGATTTCAATAAAAACATAATCGATTTCCCCAAATAATTTAAATTCAATTGAGGTTTTCACAATTTTCACTCAAGAATTTTCACAAGCAAAGGCTGTAAATTTATTTAATTTTTTTCTTCTAATATCAAATTTGTTTTCTATAACAGAATTAACAAACAAATCTTTAATCACTACTATTTTAAAAAAAATAATCAAGAACAATAAAACACAAAGAGGAAAACCTGGTACAAGAAGCTACAGGAAGAGATGAATTTCTGATGCAAACCTCCTCCAAAGATTTCCTGAATTTTCTTCAATCCTCCAATGAATCCAATCCAAAGCCCAACAAATGCAAACAATCTTTCCTTCAATCAATTCTACAATCAAACTTTTTTCAAACCCTTGTGCAAATTTTCCCAAATTTCTTCTCTGCTGTAAAAATGTATTTTTCTAAAACTTTCTGCCCTAAAATTAAAAAATGTATTCTTTATAAATCAAAAATACCTAATTCAACCCTAATTCACATTACATGCAAATTAGATATTTCAATTTTTACAACCCTAATTCACATTGCATGCAAATTATATATTTCAATTTCAATTTCAATTTCAATTTCAAATTTCAATTTCAATTTTAATTTCAATTTCAATTTCACTTTTCGAAAACCCACTTTCAATTTAAAATTCAATTTCAAATAATAAATTAATTTCCAAAGTTGCAACTAATTTCCCAAATAAACATTTAATTACAATTTCTAATTTAATTCCCACACGTTGAAATTAAATTTCAAAATTAATTTTAATTCTTTTATTTCCTTTCATTCTCTTGCATCACGTTTAATTAATTAATTTAATTATTTAATAACTAAATTCAACCCCCTTGGATTAAATATAATTAATTAATTTAAATATAAACTTTTATCCACATTGCATTATTTAAAATAAATAACCATCAACATGATTTAAATGCAATTATTCTAAATATCTATTTCCAAATCAAGAATCCTTCAGAATTAAATAACATTAAAGCAAGACAGACAATGACTCGACACACACAACTAACGAAACACTAAGGCTAGGGTGTAAACTTGACACATGTTACCTAGCTACTATCTCCCATTCAACTTAACGTTGGACCGACACGCTCAAACCTGTGAAACTAGGTGGAGTCGATGTCATGTACTTGCAATCCTACAACCAAGTAAACAATATCATACAATATATCCAGCATATAATACACACCGTGAAGAAGGAATTACGGATTCACAGGGCGCTTGCAAGTGATTGATGCGAACTCGTCTTCTTCACCAATACACTCATCGAAGCTGACACTTCCATCATAATCCAGTAATCTCATAATAACATCTCATGTTAACTCTACCACATCATTAATCCATAATGCAAGTGAAACAATAATCAGATAACTACATTCCATAATAATAGTTGTCACTCAATAGTAGCGATCAAAACATCATAACAAAATGTATCCAGTATCAAAGTAACTACAACCAAACATAACATAAAACAAACCGAACGAGAAGCAAAACGGAGGGGTATTACATGACATAACCCGTCGCCAAGAGAATGAGAGGCTTCCCTAATGTGGTCCTTCTTACTGCTTTATCATTTGGGTAAAATCAACAAGATTTTGCCCGAAATCAATTTCATCGGTGAGACTCTCCTTATCAGAGAGACTTGATAGTTTTAATTCAATTATATTTGTCTCTGCAATATGTCTCTTGCTTCTGCTTCATTCATTCGGCTGAATCGATGAGACCTTCTCTGATACTTCCTCCATCAACATGACTTACGAGATCGATGAGATCCAAGGATTTTGAGGTGATGATGCATGTCTCTTCGACATGGCAACCCTTTGATTTTATTAGCAAGAGTATGCATGTCTCTCGCCGATGGGACTTTCATCAATGTGAATTTTGATTTCAGTATATCTTCAAAGATTTTCGTTGACTATTTTGATTACACCGATGAACTTATATTGGTAGAAAAATATGTATTGTCCTATCGATTGTGCATCTTTGTTATCTTATGGACCTTCAAATCATTGTGACCTAATTCAAGTCTCATCGATTTGCTGGAAATGTTGAAATGAGGGATCTATGATGTATTGATTGGGAATATATGTATATGATCTCTCCAATAAGGGTAAATTATCCATGATAAGAGAAGAAACTTTGCTATATTTTTGTTATGCATGACATGATAATGGTGTTGAATGAAATGAAAAATGGTGATGAAGAAATGCAAATAAGGATTGAGAAAGAGCTTAGAAGCACATAGCTCAATTTCCTTTTGTGCCTTGCTTTGTTGTGACTAGGGGAATATTTTTATGCATGAAGCTATCTTCATAGGAGTTTGGAATGGATTTTTTCATACTAATATCACTGATTTTTATTTATCACAACATTGATGAGAAGAAAATTCGTGTGGGAGCTAGGAGAAAACCAATTGGAGGCTGGTGAAAATGTGAGAAACTTTATCGTCCAAAAAATTTCATCAATGAATTCTTTGGATACAATATAATATTTGTCAACCCTCAAGATTAATACAAAATAGAATTTAGTACAGTTTGGGGATCATTTTGTTGGGTAGTCATTCCTTTCGGATTGAAGAACATAGGCACAACATATCAATGAGCTATGACATTGATATTTCATGATTACATACATAATATTTTGGAGGGTTATGTTGATGATGTTATTACTAAATATTTAAATCAAAAAGATAATGTGTATATACTTTGAAAAATATTTGGATGAATGTGAAAATATAACATGAGGTTAAATCCGAAAAAGTGTCTTTGGTGTACATAGTGGAAATTTTTTAGGTTTTATCATATCTCACAGAGGAATTGAGGTGGACATGAATAAAATTGATGCTATAGTTATCATGCCACATCCTAGCAATATTTCTAAATTGCGTACTCTACAAGGAAGAATTCAGGCTATCCATCATTTTGTAGCATCCCTAACCGACCAAATGTTACAAGTTACACATCTACTTAAGAAAGATGTGCAGTTTAATTGGAATAAGGATTATAAATAGACTTTTGAGAGTTTGAAAGATTACCTTGCTACTTAACCTATTTTACAACTCGCTATGCAAAAGAAACTATTCATCCTTTATACAATGGCATCAACCCATGCTCTCACAGCATTGTTGGCTCAACAAGATCAAAATGGTAAAGAACATCATGTTTATTACATTAGTTGAACTCTGATTGATGACAACACATGGTACACAATGAATGAGAAATAATGTTTGGATCTTGTATTCTCTAGTAGTAAATTGAGACATTACTTGTAGAATGTTGAAATACATGTGATGATGAAATTTGATCCTTTAAAACATCTCTTCGCTAAAACCAATTTATAAGGGTGCCTAACTAAATGGGTTATGTTGTTAATTGAGTTTGACCTTAAATAAATTTTCTCACAAAATGTGATTAAAGGACAAGCCTTTACTGACCAATTAGCTGACGCCCCCTCTCCCCTAGTGTTACCTAATATAGAAGCATTTCCTAACGAGAATGTGTTGACTATTTGGAAAAATGAAGAAATATGCGAATTATACTTTCACAGCTCTAAATGCAGAACTAGCTCTAACACAAGAGTTATAATAGTTCCACCTAGAGAAAAATCTATTACCTTTTCCTATTGTTTAAAATTCTTATGCATGAACAACATCAACAAATAGGAAGTGCTAATTGCTAGCTTATGCATTGTTTTAACTCTAGGATATCAAGACATTAGAATATTTAGTGATTTTCAATTAGTCATTAAGAAAATAAACAAAAAATATCAAGAAAAGAATGAAAATTTATCAAAATACAAGGATCTCACAATGACTTTGCTAGAGAAGTTTGATCCGTTTACCATTGATAAAATCCCATGAAAAAAAATCAACATGTGGATGTAATGACAAGTGCAACTTCTCTTATATCCCATCAAGATCCTTCAAAATATTTTGCATTTATTGTCCATACAATTATGAACCCATCAATAGATTCTAAATTAGAAGAAGTATTATTAACAACCATGGAAAGCTCTAGTGAATGGTATACATTGATATTTAATTATTTAAAGGAAGGTTCCTTTCATGAGCTAACAACTAGGAACAATTGAAACTGCCTTCACAAACTCGCATCTAAATATATAATCCTCATTGATGTGCTATACTGAATATCCTTTGACAGTTTTTTACTTAGATGCCTTAAATAATATGAAATCCCCATAGCACTTGAAGAAGCTCATGGAGGAGCTTGTGGAGGCCATTTTGGAGGAATATCATTAGTTAAAAAACTCATCTCCATAGGATATTATTAGAGACATATGGTAAAATATTTCTTTGAATATGTTTATAAATGTCACAAATGTCAAGAACATAAAAATTTGATTTACGCTTTGACTTTTGAGCTTCATGCACAAGTTCCTATTTGGCCATTCTTAGTATGGGGATTGGATTTGATTGGGAAAATTTAATGTCCTTTGGCTAGACATACCTTTATAATTACTACAGCAAATTATTTTATAAAATGGGTGGAAGCAATTCCCATTCATTCAACAACAGCCGATGTAATATGCCATTTCATATTAGAAAACATTATTAATCGCTTTGGACTTCCTTGTGCATTGGTTTTAAATAATGGGACATCATTTAAGAATAATTATGTGAAGAAGTTATTAGAAACATTTAACATTCAATATCTCTTCTCAACACTCTACTACCCGCAATCTAATAGTCAAACCGAGTCAACTAGTAGAACCCTTGAGAAAATAGTATGGAAAATAGTAAACAAACACAATAAGGACTAGCACACTTAGTTAACTTATACATTATGGGCCTATCATACTAGTATAAAAAACTCCACTATGAATACTCCTTATAATCTTGTCTAGGGCTTTGAGGAAATCATGTCCTTGTAGTTAGAGATTATTTCATTAAGAATCCCTCTTCAAAGACTTATTGATGACAATATTTATAAAAAATGATTGCACCAGCTTGAAATGTTTAGCGAATAATTCATTAATTCTCTTGAGCATCTTGAAGTTTATTCTAGAAAATTTAAATGTAGTTACAATGATCATGTGATCCCTCAGATATTCACTAAGGGTGATTTGGTGTTATTTGAAAATCAACATAACATAAATACTGCCTTTACTAAAAAAGGAAAATTCAGCCTAAATTGGTTAGGACCTTATATAATTAATGAGAGTTATGGGTCTAGAACATACACGTTAACAAAAATGGATGGTACACCCCTTGAGGAGTCTATTGATACCACACATTTATGCCAGTACTATATCTAAAATTATTGAATAGTGTGAATGATAAAGCAGTGGTGTTAGAGATAGTGGATGACATTTTACATTCTCTCGCATTGCTTCATTCTTGACAAATAATTATTTGTGTGTATTGGATACTAAATTAGTTATTTAAATTAATTTTTAAGTGTTTAATTTACATTTCATACTATTCAAGCTAATCTAGTATGTTGTGTTAGATTAGATCCTTATATGAATTTAATGCTCTACAATTAGATCATAGGTGCATTTAATTTAGCATAGCATAGTTAATCACAATGTCGTATATAAAAGAAACAAGAATGGTTTTAATTAGATCACATAAAGAACGCTAAATCATGGAGACATTTATTAAATAGTCTTACAAAATATTATTGGATAAATCACATTGCATTTAACTTAAAACATATAAGCATAAATAATCAAACATTTTATGATTATATATATATCCAATTTTTTAGTACATGTCATCAAATATACAATGCTAGGGTAGCTTGTGGCTACTAGATCCCTTAGGATTTGGTGATCACATTTTTCTAGATATAGGGCATTGAGAAACGGTAGTATACGATTGTGTTCATGAAGTAATAAGAGATTCCAAAGCATACAATAGACCATGTGCTCGTCCAATAGCCACAATATCCCATCCAACGGCCTCTAGGCAATCTCGTTCTATGCAGTCTCTATTTTTTTGTAGCCTGACTACTTCTGCATGAAGTTGCTCAACCTCCACTAGACATTGAGATGAATGAATCTCCTCATATGCAACCTCAGCTTGCTGAGTGCACCTTTTACCACCCTGGTATGTTTCTCTCAATCAGACATAAGGCATGAACAACTTTGGGTCCCACTTCACTATGGGTGGGGGCATGCATTTTGTACTGATAGCCTCATCGAAGTTTGAAGAAGGCACTATAATTGTAGCTAACTATCGATAGAGATCTTGTAGGTCTATCACAAAACTTGAAAGATAGAAATCATAAATATAATTAGTACACATCATGATATATATAAAAAAATTAAAAATCATAAGCATGAACATAAGCATAAGCTACATAATCATAAATAAAATATCATCACGTAGATCTCTAGCTATTTGTGTAAAGATAGTCTAATCCTATGTAGTAGACATGGAGGATGTCCTAGCCTTACCATGACCATAGGTGTTGGTGTCTGATTTAGCTACTGACTTTGATCTATTGATATAGGTGGGAGATGACTCTCTCCATTCATGGACAACTAGGTCCTCATCCATTGTATGATAATCAGGTCACTTATTTATTTCTCCTCCTCTCCCTCATAATTTAGTTTTGCATCCTCATTGTAGTCCTTATCTATCTCATCTATGAATAGGTATATAACCCTTAGCCTCAACTCTTCAATGGTCTCCTCCTCCTCATCCTTCTAATCTGCAAGTTATCATGTAAAGCCTAGAGTTTGATCCATCAGGAATACAAGAGCTAGTTGTGCTACTGCCCACCACTCCTTGTATGCATTTGTAGCAACAACATCATCAACAACGTAAATCAAGGGCATATCATGATCATCATCATTTGACTCACTATAGATGACATCAAAAAAGGTGAATCATCTCATACCTTTGGACCTCTAGGTAGTCCACATTGATCACATGTAGAAGGGTCATACTATTGGTGGTACATGTATCTACCTAAACTACCTGATAACACTATCGTAGTATAATGGTCTTACTATGTAATCATGTCGACCCAATAGAAATATTTCCATCTACATCATCCTCAACTTTTGAGTCTCATCTAGCCACTATGGTATCAGCTAGTATGGTCTCTACAAGATATCCTCCTGATCTAGTCAGTCAAATTTGACCCTCCAAAAGTATAAATATTCATACTATCATAATCACCTCAATAGATAGTTGAATGTGCATGGAAATCCTAAAGCTGATATAGAAGGAAAATCTACTGGCCTAGTCCATGTGATCTGCTCTAGGGACCAGACCTATAGTAGCATATAATGTACCATACTATCAACCTCGTGGTATGAAAACCACCCTAGATCATAATACAAATATGTAAGGATTTTGTGGCCCTAGGAATACATAGTCCTCTAGTGTACCATCTATCACATCATGTGGACTAGTTCTTCGTCTAAATGTGCTCCCCAACCATTGGGGATGAGTACTAGTGCGATTGTGAAAATCATGATATGTATCAAAAGTGGTGATCCAAAGTAGAGAGTAGTCATGATAACTCAATGTGTGTCCCCATGATCTCATCTTGAATTAGAAATCCAAAGTAGAATTCAATATCTTATTTCATCTCACAAAATGATCGATCCCTTACAAAACATACTTCTTGCCTTGAATCAGAACTCGACGAATGTGATGTACATCCTCTAGGGTTATCATCATCTTGCCTATAGGTAGATTAAATGTACACGTGTCTGCATTCCATCTCTCCTCAAGTTCCTTCAACATAGCATCATGCTACGTCACAGGAGGCATGAGGTATGCCTAGTATAATATAGTGGTCTATAGGGTCTCAGTGTCTACCATTGATAATTTCGAGACTAGGTCTCATAGGTGACAAAATTGTCATCTGCTAAGACACTATCATGACCAAGGTGGAGTCTAACAAAAAGAAAAAATGTCCTATAAGCATTCTAAAATCTCAACTATGCATATCAGTAGTAAAAAAAGTGCACTAAATTTGTTCTAGAGTACTTATCTAAGGGTCCTAGACAATTTATTTCCCTTTTGGGACACTTCGCAAAGAAATGGGACACTTTGTGGAAAAGTGGAATTCTTCGCGACAAAAGTGGAGACTTTTCAAAAAAAGGGGACACTTCAGGCAAAAAAGGGATGCTTTGCAAATATTTCTTCCAAGGTCCTAAATCAAACTAGATATGCATAAAAGAAAAGTGTGTAAGGAAAAAGTTAAGGCACAAAAAAATCAACTCACCTGATGTTGCATCTCACCTCGGGCTACCTCCTCCCATAGGCTCTCAGGTCTCAAAGGCATGTATTCTCGACGGCTTATAATTTCCACTCAATCTCCAATAAAGTCAAGTTGCAAGAAGTTAAAAGACAAAATGATTACAAATTACTTCACTTTTCACTCTTATATATGTTAAAATTAGGTTTCTACTATATTAGGGTTAAAAGTAATTTTTCATTCAAACTAGAGAGCTTCATTTTCAACACTATTTGTGGCATTAGATTCATGGCTCTGCTCTTGTTCTCATCAAATGTCTATCACTATGTGTTATGGTACATGGAAATACCCTATGATATGACTTCTCTAATTCAATGTAGTTAGACTACTACCTTGATTCCACCTCTGTAAAGCAAGGGGAGTCAAGGGGGCATACATCTACTCTCGAATTTGATTTCATCAAGAAGTTAGATAAGTGGCCTTTCAAAACAACTAATGAATCTGTGTTGTAGGATGTGGTTCCTAACATTGTGTTTTTTCCGATAGCTACAATGGGGGCTTCATTATCCTATATTATGAATGAATCTATATGAGTATCCTTCTATGAAATTCACTCTTTGGATTCCTTCAGCTTGGATATGCACTTAAAGTCATATGGGTGCTAAATTGGGGGCTAAATGTAGTGTATAAAATTGTATGCTCTTTGAGATGGTAAAATTTAACACTTAATTTGGACATATTTTAGTGCACCCTTGCATTAAATACTCTGTAAATCATCATTAATAAGTTCCTAAGACCCTTTATTTCAGATGTCAAGGCTTATTTCAACTAAAATCCTGACAAAAACAACAAAAGCATTAAATTTTTTAACAACCCATTGTTGGCCCACCACAAAAGATTAGGGTGGGACTCATATGCCACCTTTGGCATATGATTCCTCCTAGGTGGGACCCATATGCCACATGTGGCATATGAGTCTTGTGTGACCCATTTTTAGGGTTTGAGCAGAAAATTCAAGTTTTTAATTCAAAATTTTGGTTGATGTCGACTTTTGAGATGTCATAAATGGTAAATTAGGTGCAATTCCTATCTAAGAAAGCTCTCAAGTCATTATTTTCAAATCAGAAAAATCAATTCAGGATCTAAGCATTCACAAGTGTTCAAGTATTCTTCATAAGAGCATTCAATTTTTTAAGAGCAAGCAATGTTGAAGTATTTTAGTAGCTTTATATTGTTTTTTTAAGGTCTTCAAGCTAACTTTCACTGAATATCTAGCATTGTCAAGAATTGATTATGGTTTCCTTTAGTGAATCATGATGGATTCAAGGTTTGGGAGATACAACAAGCCATCAACCCAAGCCTAATGAGTTATTTCCTAAGTGATTACCTCCTCCATTATCAATCTACTTTCAGCCTAAGGAAGTTACATGCATCATCATGGATTATTAGGTGATTAGACATCTCCCAAAGTGGTCAATTCATCTTTTTGTTTCATTCATGCATCTCATTCTAGCACATTAGAATAGGGTTGCATTGCATTTCATATTTCTTAATCTTAGACACATTTAGGGTTAGGATTTAAGTTAACATTTACATTCAAGATCGACTTTTTTTTATCAAGGTTTAACTACCAAACTAGGGGTTTGACCAAGGAAAACACCCCATATGCAAACCAACACTATATTATGTTTTGTAGATTGTTTTACAAGTTTAGATTCAAAAATCATGTTAGGAAGGAAGAGAAGAGATTGGAGAGAAAATCTAAACTTTAAATTTTCAAAAAATTAGAATGGGACTGATATGCCACAACTGGCATATGAGTCCCAATATTAAATTTTTTCTAAATTTCTAAAGACCCTGATTCTACACTACTAGATTCATGTTACAACCCAAAAACCCTAATCTAGGACTGATATGCCCAGCCTAGCGTATGAGTCCTAGTGTGCCCCAAATTTTACATTTTTAGAATTTCAAGGCTTGTTCCAATAACATTAAAGTTTCTAGGTGCACTTTTCTGATTTCTCAGTTTCTTGTTATGTTTTGCACACATTTCAAGGTCATTTACTGAATCTTTACATTTCATTAAGTTTGATATTAGGTTTTGCATGCTACTTGTCTTTCCAATCTATAGCTTGGTGGTAAACCCTCTTTTAGTCATTAATCATATGCTAAGACATCCTACTGTAGATCTCTTTCCCCCACTCCATCCTTGAAATGATATCTCTAGGGTTTCCTTGAAAGAAAGACAAGAAAAATTGTTGTTCTATGTCCTAAACTATAGAGCGAATATTTTCCACCTTTCATCTTGAATTAGTGAAAGTGCATATAAGTTGCATTTTTGAGTCTTGCATCACTAGAATTCATTTGAAAAATGTAATTTCACTTAGTCTAAACACCATACAAACTAGAAAACCTAACATTCAATTAAAAAATTTAGAAATTTGTGCAAAAACCCTAATTTGGGACTCATATGCCCCTCTGGGTGATTTAGTCCTGGTACATGTGGGTTTTCCTAATTTCTAGGTATTCTATGTTGACTATTTATCAACATTTTAATTCCTAAAAAAACTAACTAGGAATCATACACCCCTCTAGCCGATTTAGTCTCATGTCATATCTTAAACTAGATTTGTTAGCATTAAAAACTATGCTTTTATGCTTCTACTTATTGTTTTTAGATTTTTGTTTCAGTTTGAAAAATTTCTATTTCATTCCTTTCATTGCATTTAGCTTTGTTTGTTTCATTTCTCACATTGATTCATTTCAAAATTTCATTTACTTTTTTTCATTTTAGGTTATTACATTACATTTCATCATAGATATGTGCTTTAATAACCTTGGGATGTCATTGAAGTCATTAGTGGATTTTTCAAGCTATTCTTTTTTAAATTCTCCTAATGAAATTGAACTTGGTCATGGTCATTCAACTCCTAATGCATGTCCTCCTCATGATGTTGGTGTCATTGGATAATATGATGACAACATGAACCAATTCTTAAATGATTCCCTTAACCACCTTGAGAGTAATTCATGCTTTTATCTATCCATGAAACAATCGACACCCACTCCCATCCCACCACTTGATATGTCTCATATTTTGCACCATAAAATGGAAACACAAAATGAGCTTAAGTTCCCTACAATAGCTGAATCTAGTTCCTTTATTCAAACAAACATTCAACCATCCTATGTTAACAAGTTAACAAATACTCTTATCAACCTAGAAGAGACATATGAGAAAGGATTCGTGATCTTAAGAAAACAAGGATGTGATACAGCAAGTGAACATGAAATTCATCACATCTTAGAACAAATACCAACTAAAGATACCAAAGGGGAAGGATATCAAGATCCTCCTCTTGAAATAAGTTTCATCCTTCCTAAATAACAATGCATGCCTTGTAACAATGATGAGGATTATTGGATCGTCTTAGGTCCTCTTCCTTGACATTTAACTCAAAAAATTGACGAATCTAGCAAGCAACAAAGGCCCTACAAACTAAAGAAACTAAAATTCCCTTGTCCACCATCTACCACTAAAATAACTTTACAATTTTTTCTAAACCAAGGACTTATAACATTACCATCCATGAGAGAAAAGCCAAAACTATACCCTAAATATGCAGATGTTCCACATTGCCGATACCATAGATTTATTGGACATACTACTAGTGATTTTCATTCTTTAAAATGAATATTTAAAAATTTTGATGTAATAAAAATAATCCGTTAAAGCATGTCCTTTTTATCCTTTCCATGGGGTGATCCCACAATAGTGGTTTAATATTTTTGGCCAAACTGGACACTAAAATTATTGTTTTTAACTAAATCTTCACATTCGGGCACCTATAGCGGCTAAAACGTGAGGAATTTAAAGATGGTGCAAACTAGAGTCTCATCACATTTTTTCTGTAGATTCTAAAAATATATTTTATTAATTTTTTGAAATAAGATTGCATTTCTTTTTCCATCTCCCATGAAAACTAGTTTTTTTCAGAAAACAACATTTTCAAAAGGTGACGCTCACCGTATACAACATAACTTTTTTTGTATGAAGGATAAAATTCTAATTTTTTCAAATTTAGATTTTTAACTATGATATATAGCTCTTTCATTTGGTCTCATATTTGTTTCTTGAATATTTTTTCCTTAATAGAGTTTTGAAGTCAAACCAATTGCAATTCAAACATACACGGAATGTATACAACATACTTTTTTCTGTATGTATCGAAATTCAATTTTTATTTTTTTAATGGATCAAGGACATCCATACCCAGCACAAAAATATTTTTAAAAATTTATTTTGATAATTTGCTATTTTTCCACATGTGCAAAATAGAGAGCTTGATTTTCGGTGAAAAACCTATGTTTAATAAAACTAAAAAAAACATACATAATAAAACCAAAACATATTAAAATTATATTCATGGGATAGCTAATTTTGAGGACTACCATAATCATTTCAAATAAATTTTAAATGAATTCATTTGATCCCCCAAAAGCTAAATCAAAAGTGATTTTTTATCAGCATTTTGGTAGGTGTAAAGGAGGCTCATTTATATGTATGGTTTAAAACTAGCGAGTTTATATCCAAGGGGTTTTGATCTAAGGTGGTTTGATCAAACCATCTTCAATTGGAATCCTTAAAATGGAACTTTTAAAGGCTTAAATCATTATATTTTCTAAAAATATGTGATTTTAGCAAAAATCAATTCCTCTCAGAAATTGTAAACCAGCTTTGTGGGATCACCCCATGTAATAGTTGTACGATCATAACATTCTCACTATTAAATTCTCTAAATTAATTGAAACTCTTAATGCAAGGAGCTCTTTCTCATCACCTACTTTGGATCATTATTTTCTTGCACATAATGGGGGCAAGAACTAGATAACCTTGTCCTAGTAGCCAATTTGTTGTTGTCCCTTTGGCTAGTTTTCTGCCTTATGTATATGATGAGCATGATTGGTATGCAAATGACCTACTATAGGTTGAATTGCATGTGCCTTACTAGTGTTTCCTTTGTTTTCCTTTTTATATTATGTGTGATTGCATGTGCATGATGTGATCCCATGTGTTGTTATGTATGATGTCTCTCTCTATCTCCCTGTTTGTGGCATTGCTCTACTTCTACCTACATTCTTCTCCATGTCATAAAATTTTTACCTTGTCTTATTTTTCCTTTTGGTGATGACACAAGGTGTTGAGAGGCGATCCCACAATACTGGTTTACAATTTTTTGGAAAACTGGACATTGAACTAATTTTTTTTAACTAAATCTTCACTTTTGGGCTCCTATAGCGGCTAAACTGTGATGAATTTGAAGATGGTGCAAACTAGTGATTTGTGAAGTTTTGTCTATAGATTCTAAATATATTTTTTCAAAAAAAATTGAATCAGATTGCATTTTTTCTCATCTCCTTCGAAAACAAGTTTTTTATTTGTAAACAACATTTTTAAGGAGTGATGATCATTGTATACAACATAAATTTTTTGTATGAAGGATAAAACTCTTAATTTTTTGAATTTAGATTTGTAACTATGATATCTAACCAGTTCATTTGGTTTCATAGTGTTTTATAAAATATATTTTCCTTAATCAAGTTTTGAAGTCAAACTAATTACAATTGAGACATAGGTAGATTGTATACAACATAAATTTTTCTATATGTATCGAAATTCTTTTTTTTAATGGATGAAGGACATCAATACCCAACCTGAACATAATTTTTCAAAATTTTATTTTGATAATTTACTATTTTTCCACATGTGTAGAACATAGAGCTTGATTTTTAGTGAAAACCCTACATTCACAAGAAATTAAAAAACATATAATAATCAAAATTATAAATTTTTCGAAGCTTATAATAAGGACTACATACTTACAAATTTTTTTATTTTTTTGAACTCATTTGATCCCCCAAAAGGTAAATCAAAAGTGGTTTGTTATCATCATTTTGATAGGTGTAAAGGAGACTCTATTACAGGTATGGTTTAAAATTAGCGGGGTTCTATCCAAGGGGGCCTTGTCTAAGATGGTTTGATCAAACCCTCTTTAATTGGAATCCTTTAAGTGGAACTTTTCAAGGCTTAAATCATTATATTTTCTAAAAATATGTGATTTCAACAAAATCAGGATCTCCCATAAAGTGTAAACCACTATTGTGGAAACACCCTCATACATTTATGCCTCTTCCATGTTGAACCAAAATATTTTCCTTTATCTTTTTCATTTTTCTTGTGTTTTCCTTTAGGGGGTGATGCAAGGTGTTGAAACATTCATGTACCTTCCATGTTGACCCCAAATATTTCTCTTTTCTTTCTCTCTCTTTGTGTCATTCTTCTTGTTCCATGAGTATTTGGGGAATGATGAGAATTCTGAGCTCTGTAAAAAACATTGTAGAAAATAAATACTCATCCAAAATCCATGGATCTATCATTTTTTTGAAGTTTCATTTTGGGAGAAACCCCTCCCATGTTCATGATCTAGATTTATTTGGAAACACATGACTTCGCATAGGGCTATCCAAATAATCTCTCTTGTCCTCTTTCTTGTTACCATTTTTCATTTTCTACTTTAAATTAATTTCTCATAGCATGGTGTTTATCAATTTCTTTAAAGTGTGGTCATACATTTGCAATATTCTTTTGCAATTCATGTTTCATTGTGTAGTCTTCTTACTCAATGTGATGCCTCTTTCACTTTGTGGTGGCATTGTGTGTGATTTCCTTCAAGAGCGTGATCTCTTCTAGCATATTATATTTCTCTTAGTGAATTCATGTGACACATTGTATTCCCTAAATTGTGAATCTTCTATTCTTCGATTGGTCTTCTCTTGGAGATGTTAGGCACAATTTTCCATAAGTTAAGACCTTACATGAACTAAGAAAAACTCCTTTGAACTTACCTTACACAACTTTTAGATTTACAATACCTGTTATATGTCCACCTTGCATAACACATTTTTCTTTCCTATGGTGCCATCTTGTTTGTTCATGAGTTTCAAGCATATGAAGCTTTCCTTTCCTTACGAAGCTCAAAGTTATTTTTTGTGTGGAACCTTATTAATTTTATCAAGAGGTATAGCTTTGGTGTGGTTGTATGAATGGGAGACAAACTTAGTCATGACTTTCCCATAGCCACTTGATTTTTGTGTGAGCACATACTGGTCACATGTGTATGTGTCTTGTTAGGGGCTCACCTAATGGATGGCTTGAGGTTCCACTAGCCCTTGTGAGCATGAATTTGGTTTGCATAGTGGACATCATGTTACACTTTTAAACTTTCTTGGACAAACAACTTAGATTTGATCCACAACATGCAATACAAATAGTTAAAGCTTCATCCATCCCTCTTGTTTTTGTTTTTTTTTTTGTTCTTATTTCTCTTTGCCTTTGGAAGTTTATGATTGTGTCTTTTTGTTTCATACATTTTCCATCTGTGTTATTTTGTGCCTATATTGGTTTTCCATAGGATCTTGATCCTGGGGACTTGATCTTCCATCTTGGTCATTGTCATCTTATCTTAATAGTATTGGTACACTTGGATCCCTCTTGAAAAGAGTTTGTCTATATTAATGTGAGTTTGAAGAAAGTTCATCCTATCACTAAAGTGATGGCTAAATGTAGCATAGAAAAATGTATTCCTTTAAATTTCCACACTTTTTGGACCCTCCCTACTAAAATTTGGCTTCTTTATTCCTTAATTGGCCATATTTTGCATCCAGAAGCCTTATTTAATGCATCTTTATGAGGATAATCCTAACATATATAGAGTGACCAATCATAATTTAATGATTTTTTATTGTATGGCCCAGATTTAGTGATCTAGGAATCATAAAAAACCTTGGGCATAAGGGTCCCACCTAATGTTCGAGGCCTAGATTTGATGCTAGCTTGTAGTGTTGCAAGTTTTTGAAATTTGGCATAAGCAAGTATAAATACAAGGTTATTTCACATATTTTCACCTAGAAAGTTTATAATTCATCTAACACCTTTTGAGATAAGGAATTTTATGATTTAAGAGCCTTTAGGAGTGATTATCAAGAATTTTGGAGCATTATTCAAGTATCAACAATCATGTCAAGGTCATTATGCATCATATTTATTTTTGAGCTAACATTTGTGATGTAGGGTTTTATGATTCACGCAAGCATTCAAGTCAATATTTGTATCATTCAATCAAGAGTTAAGATCCACATTCATGTGCTAGACATTACTTACAAGATTGAAGCCTTTTGTTTAATGGTTTGGTGAGTTACAACATTACATATTTTTTATTTTTCATTCATCCATTTCATTTGATTTCATTTCAAGGTTTGATTACCAAAATGGGGCTTGACCAATGCAAACCTCTATACACTAATAAAACAACATTTTCCCCTCTCTTTAATATGTGATTTATAGATCTAGGTTGAATATTCATTGAAGATAAAGATTTGAGAAAAACATTCAAGTTGTCAAATTTGTCACCTATCTACAAAGAAGAATTCAGTGATTCAAACTCAAAAAATAGGTAAGAGAAAAGCTATATAGGAATTAATTAGAGGATATCAGAGTTTTAGAGCCACCAAAATACTAGGACTAAATTTCCACTTGTGGCATATGATTCCAAGTATACCAATTTTTAGACCTTTTTTATAGATCCTAATTTAGTAGTTCTTTATTTTGGTTTCAGCTCAAAACTCTAATATGGGATAGAATAGCTGAAACTGGCAAATGAGTCCTAGTTAGCATTAAATTCAGCATTTACAAGATTTCAAGTCTTCATTCAAGCCTCTTCAACTTCCAGGTGCACCTTTGTGCTTTGTCAGTCTTTTATTCTTCATTTCAATTTCATAATTTAGGTCATATAGTTAGGTTTTGCACATCATTTAAACTTGTCTTTCTAATCCATAGCTTGGTGGTCAACCCATATTTAGTCTTTAATCACACCCTAGGAAAACCTTTAGTAGATATATTTCCCTTATTTCATCCTTTGATTGAGATCTTTAGGGTTTCCTTGAGTGAAACTTGTGGAAAATTGATGGTTGTGTGCCCTAAAACACCACTACTACCATTTTTCAGGTTTCACCTAAAAATTAAACATTACAAGACAAAACATAAAACTTTACTTTAGGACCCTAAGATGCGACCAAAAATATGTTTATAATTTAAATATTTGATCTAAAGGGGGACCCATTTTCCTAAGGGTAAAATATCCCTAACCTAAATTATATAAACCTATTCATTTTGGGGTGTTAAAAATAATAAATACATTAATTAAATAATAATTACCCTCTCAAAAGTTGTAATTAATTAGGCTTATAGATGAAAAATTTAGGAAATGAGAGCCTTAATTAAGCTCAATTAATTAAGGGACCCAAACATAGTGTGAAAATTTAAAGGAGTACATTTTCCAACACTACAATGGGGACCTTTTATTCATAGTAATTGTTAGAGTAATAGGTTTTTTACTTCATTAATTTAATTATTTTGATTAATTAATTAATTCACCTTTAAACTTTATCTCACTTAAGTTGAACTTAGGAATCTTTATTTTGGATTATTAAATTAGTCATGTAGTCTCATTCATTATGATCTTGACACTTGTCACATGCTAATTTAATCTTCATCCTAGGGTTTTCACTTTAGGGTTTTGATCTCCTTTCATAATGATTGATCTCTTTGTAATTATTAAAATTTTGGTTAATTCATTTTTGCTTCATGTTTGTAGAGCACCATTCTTGTATCTCTTGATCTCCTTTGGTGATAGCTTATTTTCCTAGAGGTGTTCATTGGGATCTATGAGGATGGATTATCAACTTCTACACGGTATCAGAGCTCCAAATCTGCAAGCTTCTTGTTCCTTTTTTGTGAAATCTTACCTTGAATCAGGTTTCCAGTATATCCAAGGTCAAATTGGACTCTCCATTGAATCCAAATTTGTCAAAACAATCAAGATTGACCTTTGATTTGTAAAATTTTATTTTCGTTTGTCAAATCTATGAGGGTTTAAAGAAAGGGATTTTTTGCTAGATCTAGGGGGTGCCTATTTTTTGGGGAATTTTGAGCCCAAAGAGACCTCACCATTGCACTTAGAAGGCCCAAAAATCCTAAGATTGACTAGAAAATCATTGAATTTTGCGTCGGGAGCCTCTGAGACAATTTTTTTTGCCAAGAATGTCATACAACTTTCCCAACACATGAACCGAGGTACTAAAAAAAAATTCATTAGAAAAAAAATAATTTTTTCCCTACATGAATTTTTTTCAAAAAAATCAAATGGAAAAAAATATTTGAAAAGCCCCTTTTTGGGTGGACACGCAAGTTATTATTTGGCTTTTGAAAAAAAATTATATTAAATTTTTTTTAGGGAAGCAGTATCCTAAGGTACTGCTGACCTGCCACATTGTGGCAAGCGGCAACCCTTTTGGCCCCACCAACCTATGGAGTGCTATGAGGTGGTATGCCTCCTGCCTTTATAGCAAGTGGTGGACCCCCCTCGGGCTCCACATAGGGCGGCGAGCTGCCGCCCCCTCTAAATTTTTTAATATATATTTTTTTAAATTATGAATGTAGTTTTTTTATTATTATTTTTTATAAATGATTTTTTTTCAAATAATCCCAATTGGGAAAATATGGTGATGGTCATTTAGCTATCAATTTTAACCCCGTATTTCTACTGTGACGGTCGTTTGGACGTTAATTTCGATGCAATGACTATATTTTTCCCTTTGAGGGCAATTTTCTTCTGGAGGCCATAAATTTTGTCCATGATGTCAAAATTAGGCGAACAAGATATTGTGAGAAAGAATATTTATAGTAATTTCCAGTGGTGTAGTTATTTTTCGGATATTTATTCTTAGGTCCCTGTTATTTTAGTCAAAGTCCAATCTTCTTTTTTAGAGTTTCCTTCAGTGTTTTTAGCATAACTTTTGCATACGATGTCGAAAATGGGAAAACAAGATATCGTCGGAAAGATGGTTCTGAGATATTCATAGTTGTGTAGGTGGTTTATATCTTTGAATTTTTTTATTTTACATAAATTATTCTTCTCATTTGTAGTCCTTTTTTGGACCTTATGGGTTCACATTGCATGTGTTTATGATCTATAAATGGACTAAAATAATGTGCCTCAGCTTTTTATGTGTAGTTATGGGATCTTGCACATCAATTTTTTCCTTATTGTTCTCAAACTATGTTATAAAGCTCCATGTGATTGATGTTTTCCTTTGTTTTTCCTTCATACCTTTTTGATGTGTGTGTTCCTTGATTTGTGCACCCTTTATATCTGGTTGTACTTTCATGTATACACATTCAAATGTTTTTTGGTTCTTTATCATGCACTACATTTAGGAATTCAGTTTCAATGTACCTGTCATACCTTTCCTTTGTCAGCATTATGGGGGGGTTTCTACTATTGGTGCTAATGCTTCCTTGGTTTCACCTTGGAGTGAGCTATCTATACAATATATGTTCATATGTACTAGGCAGATGCAACATCTAGTTACCCATATATTTCAATGAGATGGAGCACTTACCATATGGAAAATCTTGCATTCCTATTTTGGAGGTGACCTTCCATTTTCACTTCATCGGTTCTTCAGACTATTGGTTCTTGTGCCATCTGTATCTTTGAGTTATTCATGTTTTTCTCTGGTTTTACATCAGATTCAAGTAGTGTCATTAAGGGCACTCATATAGATTCTTGTTTTATTGATCTTGATCATCATTTCTTTTAGAGAGGATTTTTCTTTTAACATTTTAGTAGTCATTCTACAATAGTGTTTGCATCTTCTTTACGCTTTAGTGGTGTTTTCTGTGTTCCTCCTTTGTTCCTATATTTTGGGATAATTTATTTGTGATTAGAGGATTCTTCATCCTTCACTCTTGTTTGGAGTCTTGTTAGTCCTTCACTTGTATTTCTCTCTTTTGGAGAGGAGTTTTTCCAATGAGGTTTTCTCCTTTTCTCCAATTGTGAGAGATCTTTTTACATTTGTACATGGGTACCTCATGAGGCCTTGTTTTTCGGGACCCATCTTTTATTTCATGCATTTTTCCCTTACCTTTTTAGCTTCTCCCTAAGTTCATATTAAGGGGGTGTAATGCCCCACCACACCACCCTAGAGGAAGTTGCATCTCAATGCGCAAGCGTACAATTTTTTTCTTCTTAAAAGTGCATTATTAACAAGGAAGATGCAGATCACTACCACAACAACCTCTAAGGTACATGAGAAAGATTACTTGTAATAAAAATAACACATACATTACTCTTATAAATCTTCTATTTAAATTATAAATCATACATTTAAATGTACATACAAACAAAGCATTAAATAAACCAACACATGAAATATGATATAAAAAATTCCATATTACAATACTCATTCCATGAGTGAGGTAGATCATACCTAACTATTACAATTACAAAATAACTCCTCAAATACAATTGAGGAGTGAATTATTTACAAATACCAACTAGAATAAAATACAACAAGATAATGGAATAAAACTACTGGCATCTATGAGCTCTCCAACTAGAAAACCTAGCCATCATGATTTGTAAACCAAGGGGACCCAATGGTGTAGGGTGCACGCTCCTCCCAACCAAGTGGTACCAGAAGGCCCACCCCCCATGCTAGGAGATAGTAACAAGGATACAAAACCAGCTTACTACCTCTAGACATAGGCTGAATCATCACTAATACAATAACACCACAAGAAAAACACTAACTCATGGTTACAATGCTACTTGAGTGAAATGACCAAATAGACTAGTGAACCATATACCGCTAACCTAAGAGATGTGCCACCACAAAGGTGCATGAGTTACTAGTCAGATCTTCCCAGATCTTGGCCCCCATTCAGATTCACTCTCCTATAGTCAAACATGAAACACAACCACTTCAATACCAAGAAGAAACATTTAAGCAAACAACTCCATCCAAAGGAGGAACCAAACACCCTCGTTCATGGAAATCGGGTAACATACTGAAAGACGAAAACACACTGGCCAAATGAACCAAAACAACTAACTTCACAACATGAAAACCCCCATACAACTAAGAACCTCAGGAATACTTTTAGTTTAAGAACTCACTTAACCCATTATCTCCCCAAAACACAACTAGAAGAAATAGTTACAAAGGCATTCTCGACAAAAAATAAATCTAATCTTTGGATTTCCTAAATCCATTCTCCATTACTAGATAATATTAAAATAACTTAACCAATTTCTCTAATTTAATAAAAGCTCATATTTTGATGAAGTAGAAAATGCATCTATCTAAACTTCAATTCCGTGATAATTTTTAATAAAATATTAATTTCCTCAATTTACTAGAAATACCCCTTTTTTACTAGATTAAACCTTGCATATATATTATTAATTTCTAAATCTCCATTTGTACAAAATTGCATGCAACTAAATACATAAAATAAAACATACAATATACACATACAATATATAAAACTATCATATATACTATATATCTAATCATATATATATAATCCAATATATATACATTAAATATATAATGATATATATTACAAAATAAGTATATTATTTTAATCAAATTAAAAAAGAACTTTTAATAAACAATTTCTAAATATATATATATATATATAATATTTATATATATTATCATATTTCATTTGAATTCATGGTAAATCAAATCATATTTAATAAACAACAGAGGACAGATTCCAAAGAAAAGGACGTAGGCATTGAGAAGGGCATTGGAGTCCTTTAAATGAAAAGAATTCCCATACATTAGATGCTAGACTGTACCCATGGTACAGTCGGCCGACCCAACATAATGGGAGGGAAGGCTTCGTTGCCTTGGGCAGCGCTCCCTCCACATATGTGGAGGGCGCTGCCAAGGTAGCCAACCCCCAAAGATAAGGTACGATAGGAAAACAATAATTCCCCTCCTCAAACCAAACTCATTAACATTTACAAAAATGAAATCCTCCAAATTAATAAGATTTGTACGGCGATTTCAGGATTTTAAAGGTTTTTTAATCTGGATTTAATAAAATAATAAATAAATGTATAATATATATATGTTTGTTAATACAAATTTATATATATATATTTAAGGATTTTAGTACAATAAAAAGATAAGGGAAATTTTTTTGAAGAAAGCCATCTATAGGTAAATGTTTGGGCAAACAATTTTCTTAGGGAAATTTGCACAATATCAACAAACGTTTTCCCAAATTTATGAGAGGGTTTCTATTTCTAAAAAAAAAGTTACACAAACTTCATTATTTTTATCGAGAACAAAATTTAACAAAATTCTATAAACAAAATTATATAAATTCCATGAAAACCCCCAAAAGATTTCCTAAATCACGTTTCCTCTAAATTTACACAGAGGCTTTAAAAATAAAAAATAAATAAATTCCTAATTCACATATTGTTTTCCTCTAGTTTTTCTTCAAATGATTTTAACTATTAAATTCATAAAGGATTCTCAAATCTTGCACTCTAATTTTACTGTAACTAAAATTTCCTACAGAGGTTCTAGATTTCTTCATGATAATCATAGAAGCTTTAAATTTTTCTTTTCTTAAACAAATTAAACTTCCTACTACAGATGTAGCACAACAATATTCTACAGTAATACAATTCTAGTTAAAACTTTAAACCAAAACAATAATATAAAAATGCCGATCCTCTTCCAAAGTTTTCAAAGCTTCTTCCTAGCAATCACAATTTCCAAAGCATAGAATTGAATCCAACACCACAACAAACTATCCCAAAAAAATCTAAAATGCAAGTTGTTCACAATTTCCTTACAATCCAAAAATCCCATTCGAATTTTTTCCCTGCAAGCAAAAATCCTCCTCCCCAATTTTCAACATACCAAAATATCTTGTGCTTTGTCGAGAACAAGCCAAAGCCAAGATTCTCTCTGGGAATTAATTTCCCAACAAAATAATTAATTAACTCCAACTTGCTAGCAATTAACAAATATCTTTTAACAACCCTCAAATATTTTCTCAAAATCTTTTTGCATTTTTTAATAATTTCAAATCACAATTTAAATTTCTAAATTAATCTATTTGCTTAATACATAAATTTATTCTATTAATTTAAATAGTTAGGTATGATCTACCTCATTCCGAGAATGAGTATTGTAATCTTAATTGTAAAGTATTGTAAATTCAAATTTTTTATATCATATTCCATGTGTTGGTTTATTTAATGCTTTGTTTGTATGTGCATTTAAATGTATGATTTATAATTTAAATAGAAGCTTTATAAGAGTAATTTATGTGTTATTTTTTTTAGAAGTAATCTTTTTCGTGTACCTTAGAGGTTCTTGTGGTAGTGATGTGCATCTTCTTTGTTAATAATGCACTTTTAAGAAGAAAAAAATTGTACGCTTCCACGTTGAGATGCAACTTCCTCTAGGGTTGTGTGGTGGGGAATTACAAGGGTGGTGTTAGAGTAATAGGTTTTTTACTTGATTAATTTATTCATATTGATTAATTAATTAATTAAGTCATCTTTACTTTATTTCACTTAAGCTTTAAACTTAGGAATCTTTATTTTGCATTATTAAATTAGTCACGCCATCTCGCTCATTATGATCTTAACACTTGTCAAATGCTAATTTAGTCTTCATCCTAGGGTTTTCACTTTAAGTTTTTGATCTCCTTTCATAAGGATTGATCCCTTTGTAATTATTAAAATTCTGGTTAATACATTTTTGATTCATATTTGTAGATCACCATTCTTGTGTCTCTTGATCTCCTTTGGTGATAGGTTATTTTCTTGTTGGTTTTCATTAAGATTTATGAGGTAGGATTATCAACTTATACAATGTCATGTGGTCTCAAAAATTTACTAGTAGTGTTTAGTTAAGTAAGGACCTAAGGTTGATCTCATCAAATTAGCACTCATCATAAAATCTACCACCTCAAAAAATAAATTTTAGGAGATAAATTTTTATTTTTTCTATACCAATCCTCACTGATATTTTATTGATGTTTACTCTGTTGGCATTTTTTATGACAACCTAAGCAGACTTCCCGAGAGATTCTATGAACTTGCCATGTTCAATAATAAAAGTCTTGGAAGCGCTTGGTCAACTCGATGAGAAAGTGCGGAAAGGCTAATTCTCCTACACTTCGGACTTTGTAAGATCTAGGAGGGTGTTTCCTAAAATGTGCTCTTAACATACAATATTAAATGATTCATTTGCACATGTAAACAACATATAGATTCCCATGTTTGCTAAAAGGATGAAATCCTTCAAGAAATTGGCTATTCCTTGAAAAGGGTCGAGTCCAATTAACCGAGAATCACAAACACGACTAAAGTAGATTGATATGAAATGTTTGAATGAAAATATCTTGAAGCAATAGCACAAAAGATGAGAGAATAAAATCGTGATCAGAATCCCAGTGCCATATCCCAAAGCACAAAGTCAAAAGAGAAAACTGAACTAAAGGGAAAATTTCATCTTAAGCACTTATGATCTATATAAATTGCATTACAATCCATATATCTATACCTGAGTCTATTAATTATCTATGAATCCTATTGTTAGCTTGCATGAACTTAATGATTAGCTGAAGCATTTAACCAATCCGTTGAACCAGAGCTATCGGTAAGTGTAATTCACAGTAAAAAACAAATGAAGATCAATGAAAATCATCTTCAATCAATATTTCATTAATAATCCATGCAAAGTATCACAATAGGAGAGAAAAAAAACTTTAAAAATTCGTAAGTTTAACACAAACATGCTTAAGAACCCCATGATTGACTAAGTTCTCTTATCTAACTCAAAACCTTAAAACCTGGACTTACATTCATACTCTTTGTATCACTAGACTCCTGTTTCTCATATCTCGGATATTTCAGCAGACCTCTCTCACGACCGAGAATTCCCTTTTATAAAACAAGGGAGCCAACAAGCTTTAGGTTGGAGAGTACACATGTCCATTTTTCATTGGACCGCTAATCCCTCAATTAATTACATTTGCATCATGTGAATGAAAAGGAAGGGCATAAGACAAGAATAATCATTAGTTGATATGGAGGAAAAGAAACCGTCGCTCAAAGGGCCACTCATTTCACACCAAAGTCATCATTAACCGATATGGTACTTTATTCCACCTCAGCACCTTGTACTTAAAGTCGAAAGGAGAATGCATGTTTTCAAATATAAATTTTGAGGCCAGGCCTGTATTATACATGACCAAGTTGCAATTATCAACTATAACACTCATAATTCAAACTCATTGGTGAACACCTTTTTCCATAATTCAAAATATTCCTCAGAGGGCCACTTAAAATCCACAACCTGATCAACCTTATCTCGATAGGGTGCATAATTCACCATTACTGACGTGACATTTTTATCAAAGTTTTCTAAGAAACTAATGACAAAAGACAACTTTCCTAGTGTGTTCTCCAGCATGCCAATGTCAACATTTTTCCATATATCATGCATCTGAGAAATCATTATATTATTTATCTGATCGTTCCACACCTGCAAAAGGCTCACCTCGTCTTGACTATGCAAAATGTGTGGCAATGGGGTTAAGTCCTTTCCATCCTATTGGTATGTGCAGGATCATGATGGGCCAAAAAGTGGCGATATGTAAGTGATATGATGGCCCATGTGGTTGACAAATTTCTTTTTACCCAAAATTGATGAAATGAAAAGGGTTTTTAAAGGAGATTCTCAACTTTCCACCAATATAAATTATTCTTTACTTTGAATTTAATAAATAATTATTATTCATTTTCTATTTGAATTACGACTAAAGTCCTGATTGGTAGGCCGATTGAAAAACATCTATAGCTTTCAAATGGTATAAGATTTTTTGAATCTGAAACATGCCTCACATTTTTTGTTTCACATACTATAGGATTAAAAAATATAAAATTGTATTTCATGAAGTTTTGACCAAGTTAAGGTGGTTAGACATACGAGTTTTTTATACTTTTTAAAAGTTGTATTAAAAAAATAATAATAATTTTTTTCCTTGGAAAATAATTACAAAAAAATATGCATCACATCGAGACATGAGTCCTCTACTTATATCTAAAATATTATAAAAAAATATTATCATTTTATTGTGGTTAGGGTGGTCAGATGGACACCTAATTCTTATTTTTTCCCTGAAACTTAAGTTCTACTACATTGAAATTTCAAATTTTTAACAAATAGATTTTATTTATTTTTAAATAAGCCTAGTAGTTTAGAAACTATATTCAATTTTCTATAGATTCTATTCTTACATATATTTGAAATAATATAGATAACTTATTCAATTTTTTACGTCAAGTTGCCTAACTTTGATTTTATGAATTTTCATTGCCACTTAAGGGTCTGTTTTTTCCATGATGATCCTACACATACCCACATATGGCCTTTAACAATTTAATCTTGGATTGCATAGGGGAAACAAACCCCTAAAAATTTTTCTCCACAACTCCCCTAACAAGTTGATAAGTTTCAATAACCATAGGATATTTATCCCCATGTTGTTTTGCCCCTACTGCCATGAATCTCAGCTTCTCAATTCTGGGGCTCCATCTATTCAACAATGGTATGGCTAATTCTCTATCTCTCAGGAAAATTTTAAGTGCTTGCAACATTAGGGAATCGTTTTCATGAACACTATTTAATTTACTTTGGACCCTCTGGTTTAAATGTTTCAAAATAGTATCCATAATCACCGAATTAATCCTCCTTGCTGCATCCCAAATTTGTTGTACCATCTCCTTATAACCCTGAACCTGATGAATCAATTTCTCCCTAGAGAGTCCTTCTCCTGGGCTATTATCCCTCTCAATTGCAATAATAACTTGTCCCATATTATATGGAACAATAGCCAAGGATTGTCCTTGTGAAGAGGGTTGAGATTGCTCTACTAGTGGATCAAAGATAGTGCGGCTAGAACTGGCCTGCCCTTGAGACCTCATTGTATCCATTTTTTGTTTTAATAAGGCTAATTCAGTTTCTAACTCTGCAACCTTTTGTTGACTCTTATTATATTCAATAATAATTTCATTGTATTAGCCTCTCAAAGTGTCTCAGTTCTTGGTCAAATCCTCGACAGTTTCCCTGGTGAATTTGACAACATTTACTACCATATTGATAGCTTCCGATGTTGGGGTGTTGGCAACCCTTCTTACAATTAGATGACCACTTAAATCATATGGTTCTACATAATTTGGTTTCTTGGATCTAATGGACAGAGATGAGATGGCAAGAGCATCCCACTCTTCACTAAAGGTTGATCCTTTCAGTGCTAATGCAACCTCTCCATCGGTTCCAAGAAGTGGCCTATTGGCCCTTCTTATTGTATCAATCACCACATCATCAACAATATCCCATTTAGGAAGTAACAATACTCCACTCTTTTGTACCAATGCTCTTCCCTTCTCTAGTTTTATTTCTTTGAACCTTTCCCTCATCTGTAACCTAACTTTAGACTAAATTACTTACTCTGGGAGCTCAGGGTGAAAACTTCTCTCTTGCGCCACCTTTTTAGAATATAGTGAGAGGTGTGCTCTCCATAAAAAATCTTTAAAATTCTTAGTCTCGATAAAAGACTCTTCCGTCATGAAATATTTGCAGGATTCCATCCTCAGATCATCATTATTTGTTATTCCCCTGATTTCATCTTTTCCTAACCACAAAGCAATTGCCCTTGAACTTGATGCAGTGTCAAGTGGGACGGATGGCATTCCCTAATGCATTTCATCTAGAGTCACAATAATATCCTCATCCTCATCACCATCACAATCAACCACCTTTGTTCTTTCAACTTTTTGTCTCTTTGGTGATGATGGGAAAGCCTGCTCTAAAGACCTCAGAGGGGAATCTAGATCAAAAATATTTGGCACCGAGGTGATCCCACAAAGCTAGTTTACAATTTTTGAGAGGAACTGATTTTTGTTAAAATAACATATTTTTAGAAAATATAATGATTTAAGCCTTTAAAAGCTCCATTTTAATGATTCCAATTGAAGAGGATTTGATCAAACCACCTTAGATCAAACCCCCTTGGATAGAACCTTGCTAGTTTTAAACCATGCCTATAAATGAGTCTCCTTTACACCTACCAAAATGCTGATAAAAAATCACTTTTGATCTACCTTTTGGGGGATCAAATGAACTCATTTGAAATTTATTACAAATTATTATGGTAGTCCTCAAAATGGGCTATCCCATGAATATAATTTTAATATGTTTTGATTTTATTATGTATGTGTTTTATTAGTTTTATTAAATATAGGTTTTTCACTGAAAAGCAAGCTCTCTATTTTGCACATGTGGAAAAATAGCAAATTATAAAAAAAAAAAAAATTTAAATATGTTTGTTCTGGGTATTGATGTCCTTGATCCATTCAAATAAAAAAAATTGAATTTTGATACCTACAGAAAAAGTTATGTTGTATACAGTTTGCCTATGTCTGAATTGCAATTAGTTTGACTTTGAAACTCTATTAAGGAAAAAATATTCAATAAAAAACTATGAGACCAAATGAAAGTGCTAGATATCATAGTTACAAATCTAAATTTGAAAAAATTAGAATTTCATCCTTCATACAAAAAGTTATGTTGTATACGGTGAGCGTCAATGTTTTAAAATGTTGTTTTCTGAAAAAAAACCAGTTTTCATGGGAGATGGAAAAAGAAGTGCAATATTATTCAAAAAAATTTGAAAAAAATATTTTTATAATCTAAAGACAAAATGTGATGAGACTCTAGTTTGCATCATCTCCCAATTCCTCATGGTTTAGTCGCTATAGGTGCTCAAATATGAAGATTTAGTTAAAAATAATAATTTCATTGTCTAGTTTGGCCAAAAATTGTAAATCACTATTGTGGGATCACCCACCGACTTCCTTGAAGAAGATGGTGCAACATTCTAAGAAACTTCTCCAACTCTACTTCCCCTTCTCCTAGAAAAAACCTTTATCTTCTTTGGGGGATGATAAGTAGGCCTCTCTTCCGACCTTACTTCAAGGTACTCCTCAATATTTTGTGATTTTCCCCTTTCCTCCACAACCCGTTCATCTTTTATAATTCCCACCAAACTCTCAAAATTGTCAATGGCATATATCGCCCTGCTCTGCTCATCATTGGAATTTGGTATGGGATTGAAACCAGGTATCCTTTATTGCTTAATTTTTACCATCTTGGTGAATGAAATGTACATTGCCTTTCTCTCTTCTTGTATATCCAAGTTAAAAATATTCCTAATAATGTCTTCAAAAAAATAGAAATTGTGGACAAAGGTTCCAGTTAGGTGCTTGGCCTTCATTTGAGAAATAAAACCCTCAGGATCATGATTCCTAGGGCGTGTATTCTTTAGCCTATAAGGTCTATGAAATTTGTATAACTCCTTCCATTCCCAATTTTCCATAAAAAAATTAGCAAATGTTGTATACTCAGGGAAGAAAGATCCTTTCTTTTGTTCCACTAGCAATTATAATTCTTGAGCACCTCCCAACTACCTCGTGATTTCTAGAAATCCAATTCTCAGGGGCACATCCTTTGGAAGAACATTCAGGTTGGCATTGGTTCCAAATACTCTAAAAATTGTTGTGTTATGATAAGGGATAATATCTCCCCAGTTGTGTGTAAAATTTAATTTAGGCCTTCTCTCCATCGAGCTCAAGAAATAATGAATCTCTTTTTGAATCCTGGGGGGATCACGAACTAGAGATTTTCTCAACTTGGATCCAAAGACATTGTGGAATGTTGCATAATCAAATTTATGATCATGCATATCAAGGATCCTAGTCCAATATTGGATAGGCATTTCAATACTACCCTCCTTCTTTAATTCCATATCCTATCCAAACACAACTTGGCCCCTATATAAAAATATGTGGATTAACATGGAAAACCACCTAAAACCAACCAAATTCTTTCCTTCCTTTAGGGCCACCAGACCCAAATGCATTTTCTCTGCTAAGTAAGTCGAAAAATCATATACCACATTGAAACCTGGATGCTGGAGGTTTACAACCATGTACATAATATCAGTGGGAAGATTTGTCTTCAAACTAACTCCTAGAACTTGGCACAAGGCACACATGGTCTTCTTGAAATAGCTAGAGATATAGTCCATAGGAAAAGGTGTTGGCTCATTCCTACCAATCATTACCTTCTTCTTATTGTTTCCTCTTCCCTAGGTAGCCAGATGAGGTATCAAAAGAGATGTTTTGAACAAACCCTTGGTATTTATATATTCTTCTATGAAAACCTCAAGGTTAACAGGAAACATATCCTGACTCCATTCATGTAGACTTAATATTTCTATGATCTCCTCCCTGGTTATTTTAACCATTTCTATGCAAGAGTGATTTCTAACAACTCTGGTTACAAGGTCATACCTTGCAACAACATCTTTTAATAAATATACATCCAAGTAGACATTAGGAACCACCAACTTACCCAGGTCTAACCTCCATGGGTTACACAAAGGAACACAAAAATTCATGTTCCCAAACCAATTTGAGAACAATTGTTATCCGGCATACAGTAACTCAGCGTCCCAAATTGCACACTGTTTGTCAGTTAACCCTTCCAAAGAGTAAGGGCCCATAGAATAAAGGCTTTCCCTCCCACTTCTTGATAGTAGAGGGATTTAATAAATCAATAATATCCTGGGAAAAGGACCTAGTAGTGGTTTCAAAACTAGAACTTTGGGCCTTGGGTGCCATTTACACTAGACAGATTATAGCTTGAGGTAGGGTTTTAAAAATGCTAAGCAATTACAACTTGCTCCCTATAGCTTTATACAGAAAATGCTTCACAATTCTAAAAGCCACAACAATTATCAAGACAAGCTTTAAGATAATTTAAAGCAAATCTATTTGAACAATTCTTTAGGAACGAAACATGAAGCAATCAATAATTGTTCCTCAACAAACCATAAAACCTTCTTAAAACATAAGAAATGGCATATGTTTTACTTATGGTTTCACTTGTAGAACGTTAATGATAGTGAGACTGGAAAATTATAAAGATGGCTTGCTTCGCTCAATACTAGGCAATTCTTCTTCAGTGTGGAGATACAACACGAAAATAGAAATTTGCTAATCTTTTAGCATTTAATTATGAGAGTAGAGTCGAAATCAACCATTACTATTCACTCACGTGAGATAAAATGGGTATAGTACAATACTGGCCTATTTCAAATGCCAGTCGTTGACCAAAAACCATGTAGGCTAGAAGAACAACTTAGATTGAGTCAAAATGGTTTGAAAATGCCACGTTCATTCACCAATTTTTAGGTGAATAGGAAATCATCTACTGGACACCACCTCAGCATGGAACGGGCCCCACCACAATCATCCTTTGGACAACATCGACATCCACACATCAACAGTTTGCACACCTCACATCATCATTAAAACTGAAGTTTTAATTATGCGAGGTCAATGAGGAAGGACCATGATGCATTGGTAAAGAAATGGTTATCAGCAACAACATCCATCATCAATCAATGAGCAAAAGGTGGTCCCCACAATGATATCTGACAGGTGGTGGCATCTCGCATGTATCACACTGCTTTGATAATGTCAGTAGGAAACCTTGTGAGGTCTGCGAGGAATGGTCCAAATGCAGATCACTCCATCTGACGGCTACACAATTTGCACATGCAAAAAGTTATTTTTAAAGGGGGGAGTGACTAGGTGGATGGGGAAACAACCCTTGAGGCAAAAAAGATTTTTAGAGATTAATCTAAAAATTTTTGCAAACCTGACACTAAGGGAAATAAAATACGGTCAGGACGTAGAAGACCGAGAGGATAGGTTAAAAGGGGTCGGTAAAGTCAGGACCAAAAGGGGTTAAGACCACACTTAAACAATCGGCCACTGTTAATTATAAGTCAATGTTTGAAAAGAACACCTATGACCCAGACTCGTTTGTAAAACCCAAAAACCAACCAATTAGAGCCAAGGATAAAATAAAATAAAACTGACAAAGGGGGAGAAATTAAAAGCTCCACCAGTGGCTCTGACTGGGGATGTATGCCCGCCATGGGCATAACAAGATTTCTAGAATCTATGGTTATGCAGACCAGATACAGAGAGAACCAAAACCAGGGAGTTTTCCAAACAGGACAAGCAGACAAAAAGAAAAAGAAAAATAAAAAACCTATATACACTACTTACAGGAATGCACAACGTACATGGAAAAATATTTATTTCAAGAGCAATAGTATTTCAAGAACTATCCATGTACTAGTAGTTCAAGAACTTCACCTGCAAGTGACTACAAGAAATATGAATCTTCTCCATGTGTATCCATAATTAGATATGGGCCTAGCCAAACCAAAGAAACACCATTTCTCCAGTATCAAATTTTCTTTCAACTACCTTTTTTTCATAGAGGTGCTTTACCTAAAGGTGCAACCTTTCATTTCTCTTATGATTCTCTCTTCTAGTTTTGTGTAGTTGATTCAATTCTTCCATTTTGTGTTGCATCTCATCACACACATCATCATTATACTATTGAACAAAAATGTACATATTTAAATTTTGTTTTGTGGGATACATGCCTCCATCCCATAGACTAGGTTAAAAGGAAAATGACCAATTCCCTTCTTGACATTTGTCCTATCAGCCCATAGTACTATTTTTAACTTTGAATCCCAGGCCCTTTTGTTCTTCTTGATCATACGCTTGATAATCTTCATCAGGATCTTATTCCTAGACTATGCCTATCTATTTCCTTGGAGATGATAAGGAGAAGAATATGAAATAGTTATACCATACTGATTATAGAAATTAACTAATTCCTCCGACCTGAAACACATTGCATTATCTGAGACAATTCTTTCAGGTACCCCGAATCGGCTTAAAATATTATTAGTCAAAAAATAAATAACAACTTTACTTGTGGCCCTTCTGGCTAGGATTGCTTCAATCAATTTAGTAAAGTAATCAGTTGCTACCAATATTCACGCATGTCCTCCATTGGATTTTTTAGATATCTCCCCTATAAATTCAACACCCCATTTTTGGAAAGGAGCTGAAACAGACACAGGTCTCAAAAACAAATTACCATAAAATTTAAACTTACCGACAAACCTTTGACATGTGTCACATCTTTTGGCATACCTATGAGAATACTTAAATAGAGTAGGCCACCAGTATCCTGCTCTTAAAATTTTATGAGTCGTTGTATTAGCCATGTAATGGCCTCCACAAGCTCCTTTATGCATTTCTATCAATAGATCCTCAGCTTGCTCTCCATCCATACATCTGAGTATAATACCTTCAGGGTTCCTCCACCATAGCTCACCATCAATAATGACATATATAATTGCTCGTAGTTTAAGGGTTCTTTTCTCAATAAGGGGCATACCTTCAGGACATTGCATCATTTTTAAATACTCAATAATCCTCCTGTACCAACCACAAGTTTGCATATCACAGATAGGTGCAATGTTCTTTTGCTCTATCTGGTTTATTTGATTTTCCTCTAGATTTTCTTCAGGCATTAATTTGGCTAAACCCTAAGCCCTTACAAGCTTGGTGATTTGTATGTCAATATTAAACTCTTGGATTCTATGTATCCATCTACATATCCTTCTTGTACTCTCTTGCTGGGTGAAAATATCTTTAACTCTTGTCATTGGCACATATGCAACAATGATTTCTCCCATTAGGTAAGGCTTGAAATTCTTAACTGCCTTTACTAGAGCATATGCTTGTTTTTTGATATATCATATTGTAATTCCACAACCTACAATTATTTACTAAATAATGTAATTGGCTTCTCAAAACCATCATTTTTTTTCTGCAATAATACACCAGCTATAGTGTGAAAAGAGGCAAAAGTAAACAACTAAAATGGTTTTGAATAATCAAGTGACTTGAGGATAGGATCTTGCTTAATGGCATCTTTGATAGCCTGGAAATCTTTGGATGGATCCCCTGTCCATACTATATTTTCTCCTTTTTTCAACATCTTAGATATTGGGTGAACAGTCTCAGCAAAATTTGTTACAAACCTTCTTAGAAAATATATCTTCCCAAAGAAAGATTGGATGCCCTTTACATTTCTTGGCTATGTAATTTTTTCAATAGCAGCCACTCTTTCAAGATCAATCTGAACCCCATCCTTTGAAACAATATGCCCTAGGAGTTTTCCTTCTTTTACCCCGAATGCACACTTTCTAGGATTCAGAGATATCCCATAATCCAAAGCTCTAACAATTTTTTTTTCTAAATGGGCACAATGGTCCTCTTCACTCTTGCTATGGTAAGTTAGATCATCTTGGTAAATTGCAAGGAAAAAATAAAAAAATTCAGCAAAGGCTAGATCCATAGCCCTTTGAAATGTTGCTCCAATATTTATTAATCCAAATGGCATTCTTACATAGACATATGTCCCCCATGGTGTGGTAAAAGCAGTCTTGAATTATTCAGACTCCTTGACCATTACTTGGTTATAACCAAAAAATCCATCCATCATTTATAGCAGTTCACATCCTGTGACCTTTTGCAGCATAGCTTGCATATTAGGCAGTGGGTAATTATCCTTTAAAGAAGCAACATTCAAACTCCTAAAATAAACACACAACCTAATGTCCCCATTTTTCTTTCTAAGAGGCACCAAGTTAGATATGCAAGATGAGTGCCTAATTGGTTTGATAATTCTTGCCTCCCTTAGTTTAGGAAGCACTTCCTGCATTTTGGGTTGTAAGGTAGGGTTAATTGGTCTCTGTTTTTGCTTGAAAGGATTCATGTCAGGGTTCAATGGGATTTCATGTTGGAATAGGTCCTCCCTATATTCTTTAAGGTCTTCATATGACCAAGCGAAAACATGTCTATATTTCCTAAGTAGGGTAATCAACATGCTTCTAACATGTGGCTAAATTTTATTTCCAACATAAACATTCTTAGGAGCACTTTCTATTCCTAAGTTTATTTCTTCGAGATCATCCTTATGAGATGGTGATTGCTTATTTTTCGACATATCAGGACCATCAAAAACCATTTCAAGTGCAACCAAACCCCGAGGGATGGTATTTTTTTTGAGCTGAATCACCTCATTTCCAAACAGGGTTTCCTTCCCATCAATTTTAGTTATAAATGAGCCAAAATCAATTTCCTGGCTCTCATATTGATCTATACAATGCAGGAATTTAAAAATGTTTGTGTCATCATCAAACACTTGCCAGTTGCATATATTATTAGGTACTCTAGGCCTAGTTTGCACTTCTATTTGTGAGATGCCACCAAAAGTGACATCGTCAAATTTAACAACAATATTTTCCAAGAAGTCAGCCTTAGCATTTTATCCTCTTTCAATCCATTCAATACCAAAAGCACTAAGTCCTTTAATGTTATCCCAAGCTGCATTTTTGTATTGCCTAAGTCTTTTATCTTTAGCTGCAAAGTGAGATATAATCTGGGAAAAAACTAATTCAAATTCTCCGAAAACTTTTAACACTTTAATACCATTTTTTGAAGCTATCTTCAGACCGAGTATGAGAGCCTCATACTCAACAAAATTGTTAGTACAAGAAAATTGCAACAACAAAGAATATTTGAATTTTTTACCTTTTGGGGAAATGAAGAAAATTCCTGCTCCTGAGCCATCTCTGGAACAATCTCCATCAAAATGCATTATCCATACATCCCCCTCTAATGATACTTTTAGTACTTTATCAATGGGTGTTGACTGGATATCTTATTTTGTTTTATCTTCCTTAACATGAAAGTTTTCTAGATCAGTTTCCATAAAGTTGATTCTGATAGGTTCTGGTAGTTCATCCACATTTTCAATCATGTGAAGGGCTCTCCTTTCCCTATATATTTTAACATCTTTTTGTTCAATAGAAAATGTAGCAAAAGACAAATCACATTGTATGCTTCCACCCATTGAAGCCGTCCAATGCTGAGATAGCAACATGCCATAAGTAGGTGGGATATCCACTACCGTAACACTCATGTGTAGCTCTTTCTCAAGAAATATTGCTAGTCCATATGGAACATCATTTATAATACCTATAATAGGCATTTCCCGAGAATCCATTGGATAACATTTACCATTTGTACTGTCTACTTTTAGACCCATTACATGGATTATCTTTACCCACATCACATTGTTAGATTCTCTTGAGTCAATCATACAATTTCTCAACATTTTTCCATCAATAATTAGGCTTAATAAAAATGGATTGACATGGTTGGGGTTAGCCATAATAGTAGTTCCTAAGTATATTTGAGGGCTCTCTATGGTAATTTATTCCACAACCTTTTTCTTTTCTTGATCCTTTTTTGAATCTATATGATCAGAAACAACTTCACTCTTTCTACTTGTAGGAATACTATTCATAAGTGCAACAGCCTTGTCCTTATGTTCATCTATTCACATCATTTATAAGAAAGGAACATTAACCCTAACTTGAGAAAGTACTTGGAACATATCTATTGAAGTGTACTTTGGTAATTCAGGAAAATTTGTGTTTTCAAAATTACCTTTTCTTTTCCCTTAGGAGTTTCATCACTAGGAGAGTGTTGATTACTGTCTTTGTTACTTTGTGATACAACTTCACTCTTTATCTTGGTTCTATCTACCTTCTTTTCCTATATCTTGGGCTCCCTTATTTCCTTAGGCTTTGAATCTACATTCTTAGCCTCCAAACTAGTATTTGGTTTAGCTACATATTTTTCCTTTATGAACAGGCTGCAAGGCTTACCTGAATCACCTGGAATAGTCCTGTTTCTCAATTGTATGTTATCTCTTTCCCTAGAAACTAGAGAAACAATTTATTTTTCAATTTCTTCATCAAAAGGTCTTCTCAAAATAGTATCATCCACCTCTAGTTCATTCACAAAACAATCATCATTGTCTCCTTCATTTGGAAACACTTGCTAGTAGTGTACATCATTTTTTTGTCTATGAATATCAACATCCTTGCCACAAGGCTCATCATCTAAGGTGTAATCATCATAGGCTAGATCAGATGGTCCTAGTAATACATTAGTCATCATATCCTAGTCTTGGGGAGACTAGGCATCTCCCTGGTCATCCTTAGATTCTACCATTGATTGTGCTATTGCACACTGTTGTGGAGAATGTGGCATTCCACACACCTCACACCATGGTAAATTTTTTGTGGCATTCAGAGAATGCTTCTATAGAGGATCAGGTGGAACTTGATTGTTTCTTTGATTTCCTTGTAGGGGTTTCCCATTATTCTAGTTAGTATTGTAGGGATAGTCCTATAGCTTGGGGGGGCTTTCATTTATTTGAAAATGAGGTTTGTCATTTTTTGCTTGCTTTTGTAGCAGGGTAAGGACTTGACCTATCTTATCATCAGTAGCAGTGGGTTTAATGACCTTCTCAGTTTGATTCCTTGTCCCTTTAAGAGCTTTGGGATCTTCTCTTCTCCCCACTTCACCAAAAGCCCTTCTATTATTTTCAATATTAACCGCCATCTTATATGCCTACCTCAAATTCTGAGAGTCCTTATCACTCAGTAAATAACACATTTTAGCGTCATAGGCATTACAATACATGAATAAACATGCAAATTCATTAGGCCTTAAATATGTAGGAACTCTTGTGATAGCCTTTTGGAAATGAGCATTAAACTCATTAACCAGTTCACTATGCCCCTTGGTAATGTTATTGAAATCAATTAATTTAAATCTTGGCTTAGTCTGATCCCTGTATTTTTCCTTGAAAAACTCTGCAAAAAGAATCATTGGAATCAATACTAGCATTAGGTAATCCTCTATACAAATCCCTAACATCTTCAACTAATGACTGCATAAATTATTTCATTTCTACATCATCATCCCATTGCTCAAACTATTCAAGAAAACCTTGAAAAGATTTCAAATGGTCTTCCCCACTAAAAGCATTATTACTAGTGAATTTTGGGAGATTTTTTCGTGCATTATCTAGGACTGGATTAGGGTACTCTGAATGTTACCAAAAAATAGTTGTCTATATCTATCAATCTGGGGTGGTCCTCCACCACATCCATTTATGGGGGTTCTTTGTTTCTCAATATCTTTCTTATCATCCCCCCCTTTCTCCTTTTCACCACTACCTTTCTGTCTAGCCTCTATTGTGCTTCCATCTTCATTCTCTGAGTCGGAGCTAACAATTTTATGACTACCTCCACCTCCACCACATTGGTTACCACCACCCTCCCTTAGGGATTTTATTTTACGAATTCTTTCTCAGTGACTCATTCTCGCTATGCCCTGAACTAGAATCTTGGGGGGTAGGTGAAGACATCCTTAGGAAATATATCTTTCTTGCCATCTCATCTTTAGTAGCTTCTATCTCTGCCTTTCTTAGATCAGCCTGCAACTGATCATTTACCAGTTGCAATCTTAAGAGCTTAGGGTTTTGGGGAAAATCTAATGATGTAGGATCAGCTTCAGCCCCTTTTTCAGCAATATTATTTGTTTCATGACTAGTATTAACATGGTTTTTATAGCTGAAAAAACCTTGGGATTTTATCTTAGATTGATCAACATGGGCTTTCCCATGGTCCACAAAGGTTGCCTTCTTCGATCCAGCGAATGGATCCAAAGTTTTGGTAGATGATATAGATGAGGTATATGTGGGAGTGGTAGACGTTCCTATTGAGATTGTTGCTTTAGGCACCTCACGAGCCCTTTCGACAGCTATCTTAGCCACCCTTTCCTCAAAGGATTTTCTCTTAGCTACTTCTTCCCTCATCTTTTCAACTTTCTTCTTCTAAGAATTTCTTTCGAGCTGCTTAACCTGAAATCTCTTTAGATTTTCTTTCCTTATTTTATCCCTATTGTCTTATGCCTCTTGTAACCTCCTTTATTCTTTAATTAAGGTTTGTATATCCATGTCTATATCCATTTCATTTTCAAGGATATCTCCTACCTCATTTGGAGCAGGAGTATAGTAAGATTGTTATGCCTGGTCTTCATCTTGAAGAAAAGGCACTTCCTCATTCAAAGAGGTCCCTCGTGGTTTGAAATTTTGTCTAGTAAAAATAGACATGGTACTAGGGGTTGTCGCTTCTAGGAAATTTTTATCCTATTCCCAGAAACCCCATCGCTCCTCCTCTTTACACATATCAATTTCAACTTCTTGAGTCATTTCAAAAGGGAAGCTACCATGATCCATTTTAGACATGATAACTTCTGAGGAATCTCCACTGATAAAAGCACTATTCATCTCGGTATTTAAAGTAGGAGAAGAGACAATAGGAGATGAAATGGACTTACTTGGGGTATTGTTTACTTTTACCCATTTCTTGTCATGTCCCGGTTCGAGCTCTAGCAGTGGCTCCAGATTATTTTTTGCATAGCTTCTAGTCTTCTTCATGGTGTTCGGTGTATGAGGAATTTCCTTAGCATGTTGCTTGTTGTACTTTGTATGACTATTTGTGTTCAAGATATCAGAGTCCCCACCCAGAATGTTGGGAATTATGAATTGATTACACTTCATTTTTGCACTCGTTACTTTGGACAAGAATTTAAACATCACCCGACACACTGACAAGGAACATAGGAAAACTAGACACATGTGCTAAACATGACAAATAGAGTCACAATTTTAAAGCAATTATATCATGAAAAATGACTCTAACTATACCAGATCTGCACTAGATACATTTCATTTGATAGTTCCCCAACAGAGTCATCATTATATTGGCATTTTTTATGACAACTCAAGCGGACTTCCCGAGAGGTTCTATGAACTTTCCACATTCAATGATAAAAGTCTTGGAATCGCTTGGCCAACTCGATAAGAAAGAGAGGTAAGGATAATTATCCTACACTTCGGACTCTGTAAGATCCAAGAGGGCGTTTCCTAAAATGTCCTCTTAACATACAATATTAAACGATTCATTTGGACATGGATAAACAACAGATAGAATCTCATTTTTGCTAAAAGGATTAAATGCTTCAAGAAATTGGCTATTCCTTGAAAACACTCGAGTCCAATCAATAGAGAATCACAAACATGACTAAAGTAGATTGATATGAAATATTTGAATGAAAATATCCTCAAGCAATAACACAAAAAATGAGAGAATAAAATCGTGATCAAAATCCTAGGGACATATCCTAAAGCATGAAGTCAAAAGAGAAAATTGAACTGCAAGGAAAATTTCATCTTAAGCACTTATGATCTATATAAATCGGATTACAATCCATATATCTATACTTGAGTCTATTACTTCTTTATGGATCCTTTAGCTGGCATGAACTTACTGATTAATTGAATCATTTAACTGATTTGTTCATCTAGAGCTATCGTTAAGCATAATTCACAGTAAATAACAAATGAAGATCAATGAAAATCATCTTGGATCAATATTTAATTAATAATCCATCCAAAGTATCACAATAGGAGAGAAAAAAAACTCAACACATTCGCAAGTTTAACACAAATAGCTTAAGAACCCCATGATTGACTAAGTTATCTTATCTAGCTCAAAAATTTAAAACCTAGACTTCAATTCATAATCTTTGTATCACTAGAATCTTATTTCTCATATCTCGGATATTTCAGCAAACCTCTCTCATGGCCTAGAATTCTCTTTTATAAAATAAGGGAGCCAACAAGCTTCGGGCCAAAGAGTACACATGTCCATTTTTTATTAGACCGCTAATCCCTAAATCAGTTGCATTTACATTATGCGAATGAAAAGGAAGGGCATAAGACAAGAATAATCATTAGTTGATATGGAGGAAAAGAAATTGTCGCCCAAAGGCCCACTCATTTCACACCAAAGGCATATTTAATTGTTATAGTAATTTATTCCACCTCAGCACCTTGTACTTCAAGTCAAAAGGAGAATGCATGTTTTCAAATATCACTTATGAGGCTAGACCTTGATTATACATGACCAAGTTTCAATTATCAACTATAACACTCATTATTCAAACTCATCGATGAACACCTTTTTCCATAATTCAAAATCTTCCTCAGATGGAAACTTAAAAGCAACAACGTGATCAACCTTATCTCTATAAGGTGCATACTTCACCATTACTAACATGGCCTTTTTATCAAATTTTTCTAAGAAACTAATGAAACAAGAAAAAAAATTCAGTGTATTCTCCAACATGCCAATGTCAAAATTTTTGCATCTCATGTGTCTGAGCAATCATTATATTATTCATCTGATCCTTCCACACCTTTAAAGGCTTCACCTCATGTTGAATATGCAAAATGTGTGGCAATGGGGTTAAGTCATTTCCATCATATATGGCCTTTAATAATTTAATCTTGGACTCCATAGGGGCAGAAAACCGATGAAAATTTTGCTCAACAACTTCCTTGACAAGCTGATAAGTTGCTATAACCATAGGATATTTATCCTCATGTTGTTTTGCCCCTACTGCCTTGAATCCGAGCTTCTCAATTCTAGAGCTCCATCTGTTCAACAATGGTATGGCCAATTCTCTATCTCTTGGCAACATTTTGAGTGCTTGCATCATTAGGGCATAGTTTCCATGAACACTATTTAATTTACTCTGGACACTCTTATTTAAATGTTTAAAAACAATGTCCACAATCACCGAATTACTCCTCCCTGCTGCATCCCGGATTTTTTGTACCATCTACTTACACTCCTCAACCTGATGAATCAATTTCGCCCTAAAGAGTCCTTCTCCCTGGCTATTATCCCTCTCAATTACAATAGGCACTTGTCCCATATTATATGGAACAATAGCCAAGGATTTTCCTTGTGAAGAGGTTGAGATTGCTCTACTGGTGGATCAGAGATAGTGCGGCTAGAACTAGTGTGACCTTGAGACCTCATTGTATCCATTTGTTGCTTTAATAAGGCCAATTCAAGTTCTAACTCTGCAACCTTTTGTTGACTCTTATTATATTCAATAATAATGTCATTGTATTGGCATCTTAGAGTGTCTTAGTCCTTGGTCAAATCCTGAACAATTTCCTTGGTGAATTTGGCAACATTTACTACCATATCAACAGCTCCCAATGTTGGGGTGTCGACAACCCTTCTTACAACTAGATGACCATTGAAATCAGATGGTTCTACAACAATTGGTTTCTTTGATCTAGTGGATAGAGACCAGATGGCCAGAGCATCCCACTCTTCACTAAAGGCTGATTATTTGACTGTTAATGCAACCTCTTCATCGGTTGCGAGAAGTGGCCTATTGTCCCTTCTTATTGTATCGAACACCACAACATCAACGATATCCCATTCAGGAAGTAACAATACTCTACTCTTTTGTACCAATGCTCTGCCCTAATCTAGTGTTATTTATTTGAACCTTTCCCTCATCTACAATGTAACTTTAGACTAAATTACTTTCTCTGGGAGCTCAGGCTCCAAACTTCTCTCTTGCGCCAAATTTTTAGAATATAGTGAAAGTTGTGCTCTCCATACAAAATCTTTAAAAGCATTAGTTTGGATAAAAGAGTCATCCATCATGAAATTTTTGCAAGCTTCCACCCTCAAATAATCATTATTTGTTATTCCCCATATTTCATCTTTTCCTAACCTCAAAGAAACTGCCCCTGAAATTGATGTAGTGTCAAGTGGGATAGATGGCATTCCCTGATGCATTTCATCTGGAGTCACAATAATATCCTCATCCTCATCACCATCACAATCAACCACCTTTGTTCTTTCAGTTTTCTACCTCTTTGGTGATAATGGGCAATCGTTCTCTAAAGACCTTGGAGGGGAATCTAGATCAACAACATTTGGCACTGACTTCCCTGAAGAAGATTGTGCAACATTCTTAGCAACTTCTCTAGCTCTACTTCCCCTTCTCCTAGAAAAAAAAATTATCTTCTTTGGGGGATGATAAGTAGGCCTCTATTCCAACCTTACTTTAGGGTACTCCTCAATAGTTTGTGATTTTACCCTTTCTTCCACAACATGTTCATCTTTCAGAATCCCCACCAAACTCTCAAAATTATCAATGGCATACATTGCCCTACTCAGCTCATCCTTGGCATTTGGTATGGGATTGAAGCAAAGTATCCTTTCTTGCTTACTTTTTACCATCTTGCTGAAGGAAATGTACATTTCCTTTCTATCTTCTTGTATATCAAGATAAAAAATATTACTAATAATGTCTATAGGAAAATAGAAATTGTGGACAAAGGTTCCAGTCCGGTGCTTGGCCTTCATTTGAGAAATAAAAGCCTCAGGATCATGATTCCTAGGGCGTATATTCTTTAGCCTATAAGGTCTAACCAATTTTTATAACTCCTTCCATCCCCCCTTTGCCATAAAAAAATCATTAAATGTTGTATACTCAGGGAAGAAAGATTCTTTCTTTTGTTCCACTAGAAAATGTAATTCTTGAGCACCTTCCAACTACCTCATGATTTCCAGAAATTCAATTTTCAGGGGCACATCCTTAGGTAGAACATTCGAGTTGAAATTGGTGCCAAATACTCTAAAAATTGTTGTGTTATGATAAGGGATAATATCTCCCCAGTTGTGTGTCAAATTCAATTCAGGCCTTCTCTCCATCAGCTTCAAGAAATCATGAATCTCTTTTGGAATCCTGGGGGGATCACGAACTAGAGCTTTTCTCAACTTGGATCCAAAGACATTGTGGAATGTTACATAATCAAACTTATGATCACACATATCAAGGATCCTAGTCCAATATTGGATAGAAATTTCAATACTACCCTCCTTTTACTTTAATTCCATATCCTGTCCAAACACAGCTTGGCCCCTATATAAAAACAAGTGGATTATTAGGGAAAACCACCTGAAACCAACCCAATTCTTTCCTTCCTTTAGGACCACCAAACCCAAATGCATATTCGCTGCTAATTAAGTTGAAAAATCATATACCACACTAAAACTTGGATGCTGGAGTTTTACAACCATGTACATAATATAAGTGGGTAGAGTTGTCTTCAAACTAACTCCTAGAACTTGGCACAAGGGACAAATGGTCTTCTTCAAATAGCTAGAGAAATAGTCCACAGGAAAAGGCTCGGGCTCATTCCTACCAATCACTACCTTCTTCTTATTCTTTCCTCTTCCCAAGGTAGCCATATGAGGTATCAAAAGAGATGTTTTGAACAAACCCATGGTATTTCAATATTCTTCTCTGAAAACCTCAAGGTTAATAGGAACCATATCCTGACTCCATTCATGTAGACTGAATATTTCTATGATCTCCTCCCTGGTTATCTTTACCATTTCCATGCTAGAGTAAGTTCTAACAACTCTGGTTACATGGTCATACCTTGCAACAACATGTTTTAATAAATCTACATCCAAGTAGACATTAGGAACCACTATCTTACCCAGGTTCAACCTCCACGGGTTACACAATGGAACACACAAATTCTTGTTCCCAAACCAATTTGAGAAAAATTGTCATCTAGTATATGGTAACTGAACGTCCCAAATTACACATTGCTTGTCAATTAACCCTTCCAAGAGTGAGGGCCCATATAATAAATCATTTCCCTCCTGCTTCTTGCTAGTAGAGGGCTTTAATAAATCAATAATATCCTACGAAAAGGACCTGGTAGTGGTTTCATAACCAAAACTTTGGGCCTTGGGTGCCATTTACACAAGACAAAGGATAGCTCGAGCTAGGGTTTTTTAAATGTTCACCAGTTATAACTTTCTCCCTATAGCTGTAAACAAAAAATGCTTCACAATTCTAAAAGCCACAACAATTATCAAGGCAAGCTTTAAGATACTTTAAAGAAAATCTATTCGAACAATTCTTCAGGAACATAACAAGAAGCAATCGATAATTATTCTTCAATAAACCATAAAACCTTTTGAAAACACAAGAAATGGCATATGTGTTACTTACAGTTTCACTTGTAGAACGTTAATGACAGTGAGGCTGGAAAATTATAAAGACGACTTTCTTCACTCAACACTAGACAATTCTTCTTCAGCATGGAGATATAATACATAAATATAAATTTGTCGATCTTTTAGCATTTAATTATGAGAGCAGAGTCAAACTTGACCATTACTATTCACTCGTGCGAGATAAAATGACTATAGTACAATACCAGCCTATTTGAAATGTCTGTCATTGACCAAAAACCATGTAGGCAAGAACAATGGATCAGATTGAGTCAAAATGGTTTGAAAATTCCACGCCCATTCACCAGTTTGTAGGCGAACAGGAAATCACCTACCAGACACCACCTCAGCACTAAATGGGCCCCACATTGATTTTCCTTCACACAACATCAACGTCCATGCGTCACCAATTCATACACCTCACAGCATCATTAAAACTAAATTTTTAATTGCACAAGGTCAGCGAGGAACGACCACAATTCATTGGTAAAGAAACAGTTGTCAGCAGCAACATCCATCATCGGTCAATGAACAAAAGGTGGCATCTCGCACGCCTCATACAACTTTGATAACTTCAGCAGGAAACCTTGCGAGGTCTACGAGGAACGGTCTAGATGCAGATCACTCCATCTGACGGCTATGCAATCAACACATGGAAAAAGTTATTTATAAAAGGGGGACTGACTAGGTGGACGGGGAAATGACCCTCAAGGCCAAAAAATATTTTTAGAGATTAATCTAAAACATTTTACCAACCCGACACTAAGGGAAATAAAATACGGTCATGACATAGAAGACCGAGAGGATAGGTAAAAAGGGTTTGATAAAGTCACGACCAAAAGGGGTTAAGCCCACACTTAAACAATCAGACACCGTTAATTATAATTCAACGTTCGAAAAGAACACCTATGAACAAGACTCGTTTGTAAAACCCAAAAGCCAACCAATTAGATCCAAGGATAAAATAAAATGAAACTCACAAAGGGGGAGAAATTAAAAGCTCCACCATACTCCATAATTAAAAAGAAAATTAAAGATTTATTAAGAAGGAAAAAAAGTAGAATAATCAATTATACTTAATATTTTCATCAAGATTTTTATAAATTAAAAGTAAAAATAGAAAATACACATATATTAGTTTTTTTGCATGTGAATGTATGATTTTGTGTCCATGGTGATGATTTGGGAACTATAATTGGAGTGTTTTTTTATTCCAAGTTGAAATAAATAACACATAATTATATTTTCTAGCTACAAATTATAAAAAATAAAAATTAATTATATACTACCCTAAAGCACAATAAACAACAATGATATCTTTGGAGTTGATTGAATAAAAATTTTACCCCTTCTTTTTTAAAAAAAAAAAGAAAAAAAGAAAAAATGATGATATATGTTTGGAAATTGTGAAAATATATACCATCCATCTCATGTACATTCTCATAAATAAAAAACCCTTAAAATACCTACTTAAAAGACCAATGGTATAGGAAAAAATATGTAGATCACTACTACTATGCCAAGATTTTAAATCTAGAACATCATGGGAAAATATAGAGAAAACAATCAAGGCCTTGATTATGTAACAACCACAACCTTGTAAAATGGATTTTTACATTCCTCTTAAGTCTGTGAAAGCTATTGAAAAAATCCAAAAATGTTTTCACTAGTCTAGAGTTGAAGAAAGGCAGCGTATGCACCTCATTGACTAGGACTTGGTTTGTAGACCGAAGAAGCTAGGGGAACTGGGCCTCAGAAAAATTAGAACTGTTAATAAAGCTTTCCTTGCTAAACAAATTTGGAGATTTTTCTCCTCCATTGGAGAATGGAAGAAAATCTTAAAAAGAAAATATCTGGCTAACATTGGCTCTCTTAATTCTTTGTTGGATTCTCAGAGTCTACCCAGTGGTTCGGCTCTTTGGAATGACATCTTAAAAGGGAGTAAAATCCTTCACTTGGGAATGGGATGGAGTATAATAAATCAAAATCTTGTGAGGTTCTGGTAGGATAGATGGATTTTGAAGCAACCTTTGGTTTCTTTTGGCAGTTTCAAACATTGGGCAGATATTTGCAAGGCTACTTTTGGAATCCTTGTTAAAGAATACTCGAGGAATGGATGTTGGGTGAATGTTTGTCAGATCAGTTTGGATCTTGCCCCTATCGAGTCTTCCCTTATGGATTTCAGAATGGACTTGAATTATCAGGAGGACATCTTGGTTTTGAGAGCTAGTTCATCGGGAAACTACTTTATTTCATCCGCTCTCTCTTTGTTGTCTTTATCTCCTGGCCCTCCCCCCTTTTGGGCCAAACCTTGGTTAAGCTACTTGACCCCAAAGTTTAATAGTTTCTTTTGGATCCTTCTTTAGAGCAAGGTACTTACGGTGGACAATATTTGTAAGAGGGGCTTTGAGATCCCCAACAGATGCTACTTTTGTAAGTGTGAAGTAGAAATGGCTAATCATTTGTTTATTCACTATCTTTTTGTGAACTCTATCTGGGAAAGGTTCTACTATTTGTGAAGAATCTCTTGGGTATCACCTGGTACTGTGGACGTCAAAATCTACAAATGGTTAGTAAAATCACAAACCAACATGACAGACATGAACATCTTTATGAAATATTGCATTTAGTTAAACATGTTAAGACATTGAACAACAAGGAAAACTAGATAAGGCATATAAAACATAAATGAAAACTTATTCCATAGTGGATTGGTGCCACTTAGTTGTGTAGGAAGCAACCCTTTCCCAATCCATGATAAGCAAAATATGCCAAATGAAGAACAAGATTAGTTCTCACATGTAGAGAGTAACCTTGCATAAAAATGTGTTGTTCTCAAATTTGTGCTGTAGTTGTTTGTGTTGAAATGCTTTGCATTTTATAGATTCAAGGGTTGAAAGATTGAGAGAGTTTGATGAATGTGGGATTATTCACAAGCCAATGAGAAGATGCCACTTGTCAAGGTGTGAGAGGGTGAGGAATGTGCAAGTCTTGGCCAATGTGCCAATTTCAAATTTGAATTTTGCATTAAATGAATGTGGTTGAGGGTTTTTTTGGGGGGAATTGTGTTTGGCAAAAAAGTCAAACATGAGAGTTAATGAGGGGATATTCCTTGGTAATATTCCGTTGTGAGGAAAATAAGAGTTTGATAAATCAAATAAAGTGATTTATTGTGCAAGTGGTTGAATCTAGAAGATTCATGTAGTTAGGATTAAACTAATCATGATTTGATTAATCTAATAGGTGATTCAAGTGATATGACATTTGATTTTAGATTTTTGTATTTCTTTTAAAATCAAATGTGAGGAAATGAGTATTGATCATTTAATTAAATATTGGTGATTTAATTAAATTAAGAGACCTTAGGAGATAAATCAGGTTAATTTGATTTAATCAAATGCTCGGTGAAATATGACTAATCTATTATGTTAATTGATAGTGTTAAATTTGCATGTCTACAGGTACTATTAAGGATCATTTTACTCAGTGGGTGGCCCCATTCCCTTTAACTTTCCCATATATTTCTTGGGGAGTTTGGATGGAGAGAAAAAACAGAGTGTTCAGGGATAAGGAAACTACGAAGAAACTTGTGTTTGAAAAAAAAATTAGACTCATTGGGAAAAACTTTAATTTGGGTCCTCTTCGGGAGGTGGTGATGGAATCTATGGTTTTCTTAGCTTATGACTCTGATATGGCCAAATTTTGGGAGATTAAGGGAGATTTTTCCCTAGCTTCTAAACCTATTAAAAATAATCCGGGTGGTGTCTTGTGGTATCACCCTCCTAGGGGTTGGATTAAAGCATATTTTGATAGGGCGGAAAAAGGTAATCCAAGAATGGTTGGGAGTGGATGTGTGTTACGTGATGATAAAGGTATGTGCATGGTTGTGGTTATGGTATCTTTGGGGAAACAAACCAATCATTTAGCTAAAGCTATAGGAGCCTACCAGATCATTAATTTGGCTAGTATTTTGAACTTTAAAAAAATTTAGATTGAGGGCGACTCCAAGAATATCATTGATTGTCTCCTTGGCTTGTCCCCCCCATCTTGGACTATTAAGTATTGGATTTATGAAGCTATGGCCACTTTATCTAAGTTTGAGTAAGTTAAAATTTTGCATATCTATAGGGAAAGGAATGGTGTGGCAGACTTCTTTGCCAACGAGGGAATAAGGCAGAATAGAAAGGTGGCGTGGCAGAATTTCAAAGATATTCTTGCTAATGTCAGAGGCTTAATCAACTATGATTGCACTCATGGGAGAGGAGCCACATTTAAATATGTTTAAAGAGAAATTTTCCAAGTACCGTGATATTATAAGATTTTGTGGTAGAATCATAATGAATATGATAGATGGGTTGAGCTTGCACGTTTAGTGGGTACTTTGGTTTTGTTTTGATCTCATAAGTCTATAATTTCCTAGTGTGGGCCTTCAGAGAAAACGATCAACAAAAATGGGAGGAAGCAGGAAAAGGGTTGAGCCTACAATGTGTACTAAGAATAAAGAAAATTCTAAGGTGTGGAAGAAAATTGAGAAGGGAGGGCTACAACTGTTCATCGAAAGAATTCATGGGCCATACCTCAGAGCAACTGATTATTTTGTGAAACGCTGGAATAAGGGAGAGATCATCATATTTGGAAGGAAGGTCTTGGTGGATGAGGTGCTTATTGGAGAAGTTACTGGTGTCCCTGTTGATGGTGTGAAATTTTACCACAATAGGAAATACTTGCATGAAGCTATTATTAGTTTTCCAAAGATAGGGGAGGATAAGAAGAGACTCGTTAAAGTCTCTAATAGTTATTTCGAGTCGAGTAGGATCAAGAAAATTTGGAGGGAGGTGCTCAAAGTCCTAGTGGAATACATTACACTCGATGGGAGATTTACTAGAGTATACGGGTATCATTTTCTTTTACTCGACCACTTCAGATATAAGGTTAGGGTCTCATTCCCCTATTACCTGTTTGTGCTCTTTGAACAATAGCATTGAGGAGAATAGGAAAAATCCTTATAAGAATCTGGTCTTGCATGCTACCCTAATACGGCTCATTTGTGAGAATTTCAAAAACATGTCGGTTGTCTCTAACCCCATCTCTGCCTCGGTCTTGGAGGGTTATGACACTGAGTCAAGCTCACATGAGGATATCAAGGGTGCGGACCCAGACTAGGTGGAAGAGATTACTCCTCCTCCTAGTAAAAAAAGGAAGAATACACCTTTTGCGAAGCCCTCAAACAAAAAATATTGTCCTTAGAAAATTCCTCCAAAAGTGTCAGTGTCAAAGGACAAGATAAGGGATGAGCCCCTTGTGGATAAGCTGGTGGCCTACTCGGAGGATTCTCTGGGTGATGACATAGATGAACCTTCTAGGAAGGATTTATCTTCTACCTCTTTCCACTTTGTTGGTAGAGAGGATAGGCACAACCCTCACGTGGACCTGAATCCTGATGACTTGGCTTTTGAACCTGATAGGGAATTTTATGGTAATATACTTTCTCTAGCAAGAAATGGTGCAATTGATAATTTCAAAATTTTGAAGTGGGCCTTTTACAAAATTAGGGACCTAAATCTTAAAAATAGAGCTATGACCAGTAAATTGGAAATTCTAGAAGCCAAGGTGGTAGACCAGAACTCGACAGAAGCCTTGTGGAGGGCAGATGAGAAGATGGTCGTGGCAGACTACCTCTAGAAATAGGTAGAGTTTACTAAAAATCTTAAGAAGGATGGGGAGATCCTTGGAAGAGAGATTGAGAAGATCTAGGAAGCTTTGAAAGCCAAGATAGAACACAACCAAAAAATTGTTAAAAATAACTCTACTATCTTGAGAACCTTTGCGGAAAAATGGACAACACTCAGCATGGACTTCTGATTGTGGATCTGGACACTAAGAAGAACAAAAAAATGTTGAGGATTTGGTTCCTTCAAAGAGCACTAGGGCCAACATGAAGAAAAGACAGGATACAACGTCGTTGGAGACCCAAGATCTGAGGATGGTGGCCCAAGATTTGGACATCCTATAAATGGAAGTGGCAGAGACCTTAAAGTATCTGGGTTAGGTTTGGTTGTGTTTTTGCTATCATTGGTCTTTTGCTTTCCTTTTGCCGGTTTTTGCAAGTGGCTACTAGTCTTTTCTGCTTATCTTTAGTTTGCAGCATGTCTTTTCATGGACTTTCATATGATATACATTTTTTTGGTATGTAAACTTTGTGCTTTTGGGTCCCTGTAAAACCTATTTTTTCCTCAATCAAAAACATGGATTTTAAGCATAATGTAAAAATTAACTATTCCTTAAAAATTAGGACATAAAGAATTCTTTAATGAATGAAAGATACATTTTCATAAATCAAAACATGAGGAAAGTATAATATTTCCATTTTAATATTCAATCTAGAATGTTCTAGTTACTTTTCTTTTCATTATTTTACACATATAATTTTAAATATATATATTCTTCATAAACAAATAAGAAACAAGGATCAGGGATCCATATCTCGATACTTTCTTTCTTTCTATTTTTCTCCATAGATTCGACAAGTCATCTCTAAGAGGGAGAGCATCATCTAAGTTCTTTAACTCCAAGCATGGACTTAAGCAGTCCCCCACATTCCTTCCTAGTTGGAAGTGGTCTTTCCCTTGAATGAAGGGAATCATTAAGAGAACCCTAGTTATAGCCATCTGAGCTTTGGTGTTGTGCCCTACATAACCAATACCATCTATCATCTATAGAGACTTTCAAACTATAAAAGAGAACTCTGATTGTATTAAGTATCTGAAACACAATGAACCAAAAAGTTCATGCAGTGACTAATGCATTTAGTTTCAAAAAAAAAAATTGTGTTAAATACAATCACTACTTAATTGGAGTGAAGTCATTTTTCACCAACCCTACTCGACTTGGAGAACCTAATCTCACCTTGTAATAATTAAAACTTACTATTTGATTATTGGATAATGCCTCATACAAATTTTCATCTAAAAAGTGATGTCTTTAGTAAAGTCATACCCCTAGACACCCGTCAATCTCAAACATCATAGTTCTCCTTGAATATTGGCAATCACAAGTATAGTACACTACCCCGTGACACTTGTCAATATCAAGCATAGTACTATTCCTTGTTAAGTCATAATTCATCTAGGTGAGTTAAATATTCTTGAAATTAGAACACCCATGTTAGATCCACATAATAACTTGGGCCTTGGAAATCGGTATATTTTCTAGATCTTATTTACTAAGTCGATAAATGACTTGACTAGTTGTAATTTACTGACCTAGAATATCCAAGTTACGTTTGCATAACTTCTTGGGACATAGAAAATTCCACTTAATCTAGTCCTTTTTATTAACCATGGGAGTATCTACTCTCCCATTCTAAGCATAATTAGATTATATTGATGACCCATGGTATTTTTCTAAACTTTCTTGGTCACAAAAAATAGCATTGAAAAAATTTTCATCACATATAAATAATAAATATTATTCATGAAATGGAGATTCATTCATCATATTATAATCTTAGATGTCCTATGTTTAGTTCCACTATAGATTCCTTTCTTAGAATGTGAAGACTCGGTAAGCAATAACTCTTTTATGTTTTTAGTAATTTTTGACTCGAACACTCGAGATACTTTTATGTAACTACCTAGGTCTTTGCTAGAACCACTTGTTCAAATATTTACCATAACCCTTGAGAGCTACTACTCTATTAATGTAATTTTTAATGACAATCTTGACCTATCTAGTCATTGTAAGGTATACTAATTCATATACTAATTTCCATAATGATGGTTAAATCTTCAAATAGGAATATGGCTTCCTTTTATGTTTTGGCCTTTCATGGTAAATATTATAGTATTATTTATTAAGTGTAGTGTAGTAAAAGTATCCATTTTTCACACTTAATTTGGGAATTAATATTTAAAAGAACTAAATTATTCCTTAATTTAGTGTTGTAATATTTGTTTTACATATTCACATTAGGTTTAGGGCCCAATTTTCGAAGAGGAAAACCCAATATTCATTCATTCCATAATATAACACTTATCATTGAGCAATGTGTGTCCTAGGTAAATTACCTAGGACCCATTCTCCCAAGGGCGAATGGGTCCTCACTTAGGCCTAGAACCTAAATTCAAGTTATGTTTTTGGTAGCATTTTAAGGATTCCAAATCTATATTCACATGCCAGCTTGTGTTATTTGAATTTTTAGAATTAATCCTACATATGTATAAATGTAAGGCCATTTTTATAAATAAAAGGTCATTTCACTAAGTTTCATCTAAGACTTCCTAGAAAATTCAAGCTATCATAAGAATAGTTTCACAAGAGCATTTCAAGGCATTCAAGAGCAGATTTATAGAAGAATTATTGCAGCAATCAATATCTTATTATCATGTCAAATCTATCTTGCATCATGCATGTTATTTGAGGTAATATATTTTTTCAGTGATCAAGATCCATTCAAGCATTCAAAGGAATCGTTTCAAGTCAAGTTTCAAGATCAAGATCCACATCCGTTGAAGCCATTTCATGCCAGTTACAAATCTACACTCCAAGGTTCATACACATGTTTGGTGAGTTGTGACATTGTATTTGTTTATTCATGTCGTTCATTCATGTTTCATTTTTTTATTTCAAGGTTTAATTACCAAAATGGGGTTTGACAAAGGAAAATCCCCATTCACCAACAACAACAACAAAAATTCCATCTTGATTTGTGTTTGCAGATCTTAGGTGGAAAATCTCTTGAAGAGAAAAATTGCAAAGTAGTCAAAGTTGCATTTTTTTTCAACATTCTTGCAATTTCACCAAAAACTCACCTACATTTATTTCTAGTTGTCCAATTGTGAAAATCGGGGATCTAGTAGTGTAGACACGAGAGAAGAGAAGAAATAACCCAATTTTAAAAATCCCTAGTTAGAACGGTCCATTCACCATAGGTTGTATTGGTGTCCTTAGTTAGCTTTGAAAAAACACTTTATGTGACTGGTACACATCATTTTCCCTTTCTTAGAGCTACATCTTGATTTTTGGTTCCATTCAAATTAAGTGTTATCTATTAGATGAACTTTATATATTGCATTTTGGAGTTAGTTTTATTTATTTAATATTTCTCCCCAAAGTGTTGTTTAATCAAGACCTTTGTCCTTGCAAAAAAGAGAAATCAACAAATACACACTGACTTGACTCACCTTTTGGTTCGCAGTCCTTTAATGGTGTGGATCTCGTTTACTAGTTAAATAGAGGTAGAGAGGTCCTGTTAGTGTAGGTTTTTTATTCCTTATTATAAGGTTTGTCCTACACATTTATTTAAGCTTTCTTAGGTTAATAAAGCATGTTTAATTAGGTGAGAGGATTATGAGGTGTCACCTTCCTACATATTAGCATCCATTATCTATCTTTAGTCCGATAGATGGTTGCTCCTCATTGGTCGATGTTGCCACCTCTTCCCTCTCTCTAGTCTACATAAGCATGCTACCTAGCTTGTATTTTCATTCGATATTGGAGATAGTTATCTGATGCTATTTTACCATTCGAGCATTTCACATCAATTTTTTGGTATCGTTGTTATGCTATTTCAATCGCTTTTGCATTTACAATATATGTTTCTAACTCTCTCAATTGATTCTGGGTTATAATCTGTTTTACGGATTTTAACAGGTCCATCATAACCCTATTCCCCTTCACTTCCATTGACACACACCTATTTTTCATTCATTTTATTTTGGTGAACCCAAATTTGATCATTGCAATTTTTCGATTTGGGAGTCCATTTCCACCCTAGATCTACATTTTTCATTTATTTGCATTGCATTTCATTGAATTTAATCTCATTTAGGGTTGTTTATCTTGCATTAAATTTTTATTGTATTTAGGCGTTTTAGGATTGCATCTTTGCATTCTTCAAATCTGAAAAATATAAAAAAAATAGTCATTTTACATATCATTTAAATAGAATTACATCATCAATCATTTGTGTTTTAAAATTTAAAAAAATGCACATCAAATCAGGTCTCCTAGTTTTTCATTTTTCAAAGTTTTTCACTTGCATTCAAACTTAAACTCATAGAAAAATCAAACTATAACTTACTATTTCTTATCAAAATTTGGAATCCATTAGAATTATCTTAGAAATCTACAAAAATATTTTTCAAAACCCTAACCTAGGACCCATTCGCCGCTGGGTGAATGAGACCCTGATGAAGGTCATTTCTTGATTTTCCAGGAATTAAAACACCTATTTTGGCATTCTACTTTGTTGTTTTCAGTTTTCTATTTCAATTTGCAAATTTTTTATTAAGTGAAATTGATCATATTTAGCTTCATTTGATAAATTTAGTTCATTTTTTTATTTCAAAATTGCATTTACAAGACATTTTTTTTAAGGATTTTGCATTATGTAATTTTTTTTTTACCTTGTTTAGAATCTAAAAATTGCATTTACATATTTGCATTATACTTTACATCTTAGGTTATTGCATTGCATTTCACCTTCTTTCCATTTTTGGTGTGTACCAATTTTGTGAATCTTTTATGAGCTTTATAACTTGGTGTTCTATTAGCAATATTGTTGTTAGACATAGTTTGAGACTCATGGCATCCCGTGATACACCATTTTCTATGGATCTTGGGTTCTCCAATTCTTTTACTAATTGTGTTGATAATCAACCCTCTATGGATCAAGACTTCATACCTCATTTTCAATGAATTCTCTACCTACAAATAATGTGTATGATTTTGAAACAATGATTGCTAATATCACACAAGAAAATATAATAAGGCTAAATGAAGAATTAAAAACTTTACAAGACTTTTTGAGAACATAACCTATTGTTGTTAATTCCATTCCTCTCATAGGGAACATACTTGAATGATTCTTAAGAATGCACAAGGAATATATTTTATACTTGCATTGGTTCATATCATTAAACACAATTTTCCTATCTGTCAACCAACTTCTAATACATATCTCATACATCAGAGAAAAGAAAACCCACATTTTGGCCACTTTACTACTCCTAACACATCGTTTTCTAAAAAATGAAAGGACTTGTAGTTAGGAGAGGAAAGTGATGAAAAAACTATTATCAAACCAAAGAAAAAGAATATGAAACTATATACACATAAAAAACATCAATTAAAAGAGATAGTTAATCTACTTGAATCCTTTGATGACATGTTAAATATATCTAAGATTGAGATGGCCTTTTACACTCTTTTGACTTGGGGATTAATCACCTTACCAACTAAGCATGAGAAGGAATCAATAAATATTTTAGGTTCAACTTTAGAAAGTAAACATAGATTTATATATTCTTTGTCATATTTCCTTCTTGTCAATATACCTTTTTTCTTATCTCTAATGACCTAATTTTCAAAATGGTTCTCTACACATACTTAGGTGTTTTGGGAGTCCTTTCTAGATTTTATTCCTCTTCAATCTACACCTCTCTATATTCAACTTTATCTTCTTCTCTACAAAAAAACTAATCTGATTCATATCCATCTATCATCATTAAATTCTTCTCTAGATATTCATCAACCTTGACACTTGCACTCTCAAACATATTTCTCAATATATTGTTATACCACCAGTAAGCTTTGCTTCTAGTATAATACCCAAGGAATATACCTTCATCAGACCTTGCATAAAACTTTCTTAAGTTATCGTCATCTCTTTTGATATAAAATTTTCTTCCAAACACTTTGAAGTACTGGACAATAGGAATCCTTCCATACCATAGCTCATAGGGAGTCTTTGTATTGTTTTCTCTTGCTTGAATTTTGTTAAGTATATAAATAGAAGTATGATTTTCTTCTCTCTAGTACACTTCTAGTATATTTTACTCTTTCATCATTTTTCTTGTAGCTTGAACATACATATTCTTTAGTTCAACCACTTCATTCTGATGAGGAGTCCTAGGGGTAGACAAGTGCTTCTTTATGCCATTATTTTCATAAAATTTGTTAAAATCATTGGAGATGAACTATTCAGACCTATGTCATACCTCAAACATTTTATTTTCATATCCATTTCATTCTCAACTATAACTTTTAATGCTTTAAACCCATCTAGATATTTTAGTTTTTCTTTGAGAAAAGTAATTGATGTCATTCTAGAATAATCATTAATTAAAAGCATGGAATAACTATCACCTTGAATACTCTAACTCTTATAGGACCACAAAGATCTATATGCACTAATTCCAATATTCTAGTAGTATATTGTTCTTTGATTTTGAATCTTCTTCTTGATTTCTTTCCAATTTGAAATTATTTAAAAACAACATTGATAGGATTTGTAACCTTTGGTAGATCTCTCATAGCTTGAATTGAACTTATCCTCACTAGGCTGTCAATGTTGATTTGATACATTCTTCTCTGTCATGCCTAGCTATCATTAATCTAATTCATAAAGCAATGACTATCAACACCCTTAAGCTGATAAAAATCTCCATCCATCCTTCTTCCAATAGAAACCATAGTTTCAAATCCTTTTCTAATCTCACATCCATCATCCTAAAACATAATATTGTATCCTTTGCTAAACATTTTTCCAAAACTAAAGAGGTTATTCCTTAAACCCTTAACATAGTAAACATCATAAATATTATGCTTGCCATAAAAAATGATAGAACATTTTCCACATATATTAGCACATGTATCTTCACCAAATCTAGCCCATCCTCTGTCATACTTTTCAACTTTAAAAAACTTACTCTTGTCACCAGTCATATGACTAGAGCATACACTATCAATGATCAAATAGTTCTTCTCTTGTCTAGCATGAAAAGTAAATACCAAAGTACCTTCAGCCTTATCCTTTGTCTACGAAGGGCTTTCCTTCACAAATCTCTCAGAGTTACCAAAAATAGATTAATCTTTTAAATCCATAAACAAGAATTCATCATCATCATCCCCATTATTAGATTTGTCATTAGAAATACTTGTATCTTCCATAACATAATACATTTTTTAATCACCTTACCTTTGTTTTGATTATTTTTGTTATTCAAAACTTTGTTTGGACATCTTCAAGCATAATGGCCTATCTTTCCACAACTAAAAAAATTGAAAGGAAACCTACCATTATATTTTACAGGTACCTTTCTTCATTCTCCTTACAAAGTTAGCTTCTATATCATCAAGATCATGCTGATTTGATTCCTTGTTTTCATTTTATTTCCTAGCCTTAAATGTAGTCTCATTTTTTCCACCACTATTTGTTCCAAATTATCTCATCTCAAAAGATGTTAAAGAGCCATACAACTGATCTCTAGCATATTGATTCAAATTTTCTTGTTCTTGAATAGAAGAAATTTTATGACTATAGGAATTAGGAAGATTTTTGAGAATTTTCTTTACTAGTTCTAGTTCTTTGAGTTCATCACCAAGATATCTCATAGAGCTAACCACTTCGTCTACCCTATACATATAGCTTGTAACATTTTATTCTTTAGAAATCCTCTACTTATCAAACATGATCTTCAAATTTTACATCTTCAATTGTTTGAAATTATCATCTCCTTCATAAATTATTTCTAGCTTATCCCAAATTTCTTTAGTAGATTTTAGACTTATCAATTTAACCAATTCATAATTTTTTAGACTATTTAAGAGAGCATACCTTGCTTTACCATTGGTTTCATAGGCCTTGATGTCATTAGTAGTACTTGGAATATTTTTAGGTTTAGTGTATCCATCCTTAACAGATTTCTAGACATCATATCCAAGGTAGATCGAAAAAATTTCCATCGTTGTCTTCCAAAATGCATAATTTGTTCCATCAAATATAGTGATCTCTTTCTTGTGCATCATCCCACATCTACCTCAAGCAGTTAAGCTTTCTTGCAAGGAAACTTTCTCTAATATAAATTGTTGAATGTACAAGATAATTGATAGGAGCGTTGAATCATTTGTAGCTTAAAACTTAAAAATCCTCAGACACATTCAAATCCACATTAATACAATTAACCCTTAATTTTTTATAATGATTTATTATGTAAGGAAAATAATAAAACTAAAAAATTAACACCATGCACAAGAGAACACAAGATTTATGTGGAAAATACAAGATGAGAAAAACCATGGTTATGATTAGCTCAGAATATAAAGTAACCTCAACACTAAATACAATAGGGCTCACTATTAGATAGCTCACTACCCAAATAAAGAAAGGATCACTACCAAATTATCACTACCAGAATACAAAAGAGGATAAAGAAGAATGTTACATAGAGAAATACATTTCAATTCAATAGAGAAATCCATATGAATGCAACAAAGAAATCCACCACAATATCATCAAATCCTTTACAAAATGATTGAAGAATTATAGATACCTTTTTCTCACTACATCCAACAATCTAAGACTTGAAAGCTCGCATTGCACTTTAGAAATTTGTACCCTAACACTGTAATTTGCACCATTTGTATATTTATTTTCTGTATCTCATCATCCCTCAAAAAATCAACTCTTTATATCATCTTCAACCTTGAAATGATTCTCCAAGGTCAACTATGCACATCAACCATATAAATTGAAATAAGGTCAGCACCAAAATATTTTCGTGGCAGAAAGAAGTGAAGCCACACCACACCATTCCTTATTTTGAGCCCAAATCTACAACACCATTCTATAACATGCATCTATAAATAATAAATATCTTTCATGATTAGTGTAAACACCAAGTTCTATCATTTCCTATGTAAACACCATTAAAATTTTGAGTATGTATGCTTCCTTTAATCTAACAAAAAATTGCAAACAAAAAATTTCACCTAAACATAACTTAGAATGTTCTACAAACACTATAAAATCCAAAAAAACCCTTTGCAAAAACTTCCAACTAAGAAATATACAGACTCGGTACACTCAAATAACTCTTCCATACATTGTGACTCAACAAATTAACTTTCAAAGCACCAAACCTCAATAAAACCTCAACTGAACAAAGATACCAACATAGTCAACACACCTTTAGATTGTTAATACCTAAAACCACTCTACAGAGAAAAACAAATCTAGGACATTTCTCTTAGACACCATTGCAATACACTATTTTCACATTGGTGAACACGGCTTCTTCTGTACAACAATCTAGCACACCATATTTTGAATACAACATCTTTGAACATGTTTTATTAACATATATTAAACACACTATAATATCTCCAGCCTAGATTAAATGTTAAGCAACACCAAACTACTACTCTATAACCGAAAATAATGTTGCAATAGATTTTTTCCTCTTTTTATCAAATTTTCTCGAAAGAACTTGAAAACCAAGGATCAAATACACATCCTTGTCACCTTCATCACTAGAGGTTGACATATCAGTAGGTTACTAATGACAACATAATGAAACTAATAAAAAAATAATAAATACAACAATCTCCCCCAACAATGATTTCCTCCCTTCTCCTACACTTGACACTAATGACAACACAAGCTTGTTGACATCAATGACAACACCAATCTTCTCATACATACAATACAAACTACTAACAAGTCTAATGTTGAGGTTCGACAACATAAACACCAAGAACATTCCAATACTTTTTTCATACAAGGGGTTGAAATCAAGGACAACACCCAAGAAAATCACAAACTACTCAAGCTTTCGACATCTCCGAACTTCCAACAAGGGTTTTGGATTAAGGTTAGGAAATCAGTTAGGGTTAAGGTCGGGGTCATAGTTAAGGTTATGAGAAAAATATCTAGGTTTATGGTTAGGTTTAACATTAATATTATAGTTAGGAAAAAGGTTGAGATTAGGGTTAGCGTTAAAATTATGGTTAGAGTAGGGATTATTATTATGGTTAGTGTTAGAGTTAGGGTTACTGATACAATTAGGTATTTGGTTAGGGTTATGGTTACGGTTAAATTGTTAGGTTAGGGTAATAATTATGGTTTATGGTTAGAGTTAGGGAAAGTTTAGGGTAATTATTATGGTCATCGTTTAGGATTTATGGTTAGGTTTATAGTTATGATTACTATTATGATTATGATTAAGGTTAGAGTTATAGTTAAAATTAGGGATATAAGAAATAGAATAAGGGTTAGGGTTAAGATAAATAAAATAAGGGTTAAGGTTAGTATTAGGGTTAGGGTTGGGATTAGGATTAAATTTATTTTTAGGGTCAGGGTTACTATTAAAGTTATGGTTATGAAAAATAGAATAAGGGTTAGGGTTAAGATAAAATCAAAGTTAGTTTAGGGTTAGATGATGGTTAGGGTTACATTGAGAGTAAGGGTCACACTTACAATTTGAGTTAAGGTTAGGGTTATAGTTAATATTATGATTTAGGATTTAGTTTTTGGGTTAGGGTTATGAGAAATGAGCTAAGAATTAGGGTTAGATTAGGGTTTATGGTTTATGTTTTTTTTTTAGGTTTAAACTTATAGTTCATGTTATGGTTATGGTTAGTATTGGAGATGGGATTAGACTTAAAATTATAGTTAATTTTATCATAAGGGTTTTAATAAAAGGGTTGTGTTACAATTAAGGTTAGGGTTTTGAGAAACAGTTTTAGGGTTAGGTTTACATTCATGAGAAAATAATGGTATATTATTTGAACTAGAAGAAAAAGGAGGAAATAGATAAGAGACCTTAAAATGATGAACCTATGCTAGAACCAAAAGGCGTGTCCACCTAATCATAAATCCACATTTTTATGTTCATTAGGAAGAGGGATAGTGGTAAAATTGATCAGAATTGACTTAAAACCCTCAAGGTGAGTCAACAGTAGGTTTGGACACTATGTTGTCTTAACTTTTATATGACGAAAATGACTAAAAAACAATTTGGGGAGAATAATAAAAGTTAATTAAAAATCAAACATGTGATCTCTAACACTTGAAACATGAAGTATTACAATTACATAAACAACCATTAACCAGTAGGTCTAAGAAGGTTAGGATGGTGTTTACCTAGCTCCAAAAGTGGGTTTTAGGATTTGCTAAAGGAAATATTTTCCCAAGGGAGAATGGGTCTCTATATAGGGGTTTTAAAATTATTTTTGTATTTCTTTGATCCTAGATATAAGCTTATTATTCCCATAGGTTTGATTGTGAGAAATCTGGAAATAAAACCTATTGGCGATATTTTGTGCCTTGACAACTTTGATGATGACATTAACAACATTAAAAAAAAATCACTTTTGAACCAATTTCAATCCTTCTTTGCCTATAAGACTACACACAAGAAGATGATAATTTTTTTTTGGTGGATAAGGGTTTTCCTTCGTCAAACCCTAGTTTGGTAATTAAACCTTGATAATGAAATAATGATCAAATGAAGGAATGAATGAATGAAAAAATCTTGTTACACCTCACAAACCCTTTTAATGGATGCCCTTAGAGGATTAACTATAAAAAATATGTCGAAGGATTGGATGCTTGATTTTACACTTGATTTGATTCTTGAATGCTTGCTTGAAACTTAAAACCTACATCACAATATAAGCTCAAAAACATGCATGAACATACATAAATCTTGACATCATGATAAGATCATGAATGCTAAAATAAATGATACATAAATCTACTATTCAATTCTCTTGACAATAATATTTTCTCATGTGAAAGTTTCTTTAATGCTAGATTATTTGAATTAATAAAAATACTGTGTATTTATAGGTGTTTCCTTAATAACCAAAAAATTAAACATCACAAGTTGAACTTTGCAACATGACTTTATATTATTAAAATTTCATCAAAACCATATTAGAAAATGGGTTCCAAGACTTAAGGGTGATCCATTTTCCCTTGGGTGAATTGGTCCTAGGCCCTAGACCTAGGACACACATTTTACAAGATGTGTAATTAAGTGTACACATTGATTAAAAGCGGGTTTCCCTTTCAAAAAATTAAATTAATTAGGCTCGCCAATGCATAATTTGGCCAATTAAATACTTAATCAAGTCTAATTAATCAAGGGGATGCAAACATAGTGTGGAAATATAAAGGAGTACATATTTTGACACTACGTTATTCAAGTAAGGGTTAGGAATAGGGTTATCGTTAGGTCTAGAGTTAAGCTTAGGGTGTTAGTTAATATTATGATTTGGTTCAGGGTTAGGAATAGGGTTATATTAGGATTAGGATGCTATGTTTCAAGTAAAGGTCTAAATTTAAGATTAATTCATAGTTGGCTATAATGGACAAAGAGAAAAATAATAATGATAATTATTTCTTTTGGGTGGAGTGTCTACTAGTTTTGGATGAGGAGTTAACCTCTTAGCCTTTTATATTGGATATCAAAGTTGAGGCATTGCATGAACATAGAGAGAAGATGGAGGTGGTAGTAAGCTTCTTAAAGAAAATGTTGCATATTCAGCTAGTCTAAGAATTTGAATGGGTCAAAAAAATTATTGATTATGTACAAGAAATTAGTAATGTATAGTCTAGCTTATTCTAAAAGTTTTGTATTCTATCCTTTTGATCCATAAGCATATAATGCTTTTCCATATATGATAATTTTAGTTAGTAGTAAGATTTTGAAGTAACTTCTAGGCTATTGGGAGTTTGGATTCTAAATTTTTCAAAGTTAGTTTTAAATTTGGATGCATATTTGAGCACAAAGAATTTTGAGTTATTACTTCATGTTGCATGTTAGGGTGTAGTTTACAGATGTATTGTTGATTTTTCAACTAATAAGCCTTGATTGCAATTATTTTTATTTTGAATTTCAAGTTAAACTTTTAGTCCAATGGGAGGAGCATTCTCTCTTGGTTGATATGTTCTAAAATTATAGGAATTTATTTAAGCTATAAGATTAATATGAATAGTTTAGGCATTTGGCCTTTATCAAAAAACAATCTAGTGGGAAAAAAATCAACTATAACTTAAACTTAAATTTAGAGATTACCCTAAATCCTAGCCCTAATGATAACCCTAATTTTGGCCCACAATTATCATTCCACCAAAATTTTGACATCTTAATGCTTGATACAAATGTTAGAGACATGAATTTCACAAAAGGCAATTAGTCCCTTGTCATGAATCCTAAGGAGAGTGTTGAAAATTTTCTATAAATCTCCCCCTCATCATTACCCGAGAAGATATGAACTCATGACCTAATTCTTTGATACCAATTTTTGTCCCATGGTTGTTGTTGCACTAAAAGGTTGACTCGCTAATACCTAATAGAAATGTGGAGACATGGATTGTATGAGAGGTAGTTAATCCCTTGTTACAAATCCTGAGAGGAGTTCTATACATCGCTTAATACAAATTTAATGAGTTTTTCTTAATTTAAACTAAAAATATATTTCTATATAGAGGTGTGAGTAAAAGTTCAAAACGTTAAGCTTTAATTTGGGAACAAAATTTCGCGGAAACATGGAATACAAGTACGAATCGTCCAAATCCTGTGTACCGAACTTTTCGGAAGACATGCTTTTGACATGTGATGGAAACTACATTGCTCCAATATGAAGTACTTTGTTTGCGAAATCTTAGGAAATACAAAATTCCATGTTAAAGTGGGGAAGACGGTTATATTGAAATATTATCCACTTAATAAAGAAAAGTTAATTTCACAAATTTTGGATTTCATGTGTGGCTTTCTTTCATGAAAGAAAAAATATAATTGACTTAAGATTATTTTCTGTCACTTATGAGTCACTTAAAACTTATAAATTCTTATCAATCAATTTTTTTTTTTATAATATTTATTGTTTCTATTGGTTATAGTCTAATATCATCCATCTTAATAGAGAAAAGTGAATTTGAGCTATTGTGGTGGGGTCTTATGTGACTTTCTTTCATGAAAGAAAAATAAATATGTTACAAAATTAATTAGAATCTCTTAATAAGTGTTCCTAATTCGACCAATTTAAGATTTTTTATTCCACTTGTCACTCATCTAAAAATTTTAAATTCTCGTCAATCAATTTTTTCTTGTTATATATTTATTTGTCTTATTGAATTGAATAAGTTTAGATGGGTGAGATTCAAAATTACTCCACCAAATTAAGATTTTTTATGCCACTTGTCAGTCTTCTAAAAATTTTAAGTTCTCATCAATCAATTTTTTTACTGTTATATATTTATTTGTTCTATTAAATTGAACAAATTTAGATTAATAAACTACACTACAAAATTTATGGGACCACCCACTTTAAAATATTCTAAAATAATCTCAACTACATGGACTGAAATTTTTCCCAGAGTCCATCAAACGGACCCACCTTTAAATTACTATTAATTATTTGACAAATTGAATGAGACATGTTTAAACCATAGGAAGAAGACTAGTACGAGCAGAATTCTTACTTTAATATGTTTCTCATTGTTTTCTCAATGGATCGGAGTGGGCCTTTAACTGTAGTGAACCAAGGAAAACAGTATTTCTTATCCTATAAATTAACAAGCATGGTTGAAGCTTGCATTCGTGAAAAACCTTGTAGAGATTGTGCTGAGATGGGTTCTGTTAACCCCCCATTTCCAAAGATTATCAGTTGAATATTGTTAACACAGAAGTTATAGTGCCTTCTCTTCCAATGAAGCATGACATCCTTCCTCTGTCAAATCTAGATCTAACTATTCCTCCACTTTCTGTGCATGTGTTTTTCTGCTATAAAAATCCCTTTCGTAGGACTTTTGCATCAGCACTATCACATCTGAAAACATCCCTCTCGAGGGTGCTGGTGCCCTATTCTGTTTTTGCAGGAAGATTGGTTACGGATAGTATTGGGCTACCAAAGGTCCATTGCAATAATAAGGGAGTTCGTTTGACCCAAGCTTATGCTGCAACTGCTCTTTGTGAGATGAATTTATACAACCCTGCTGAGTCCGTGCAGGGGAAGCTTGTTCCTTTACTTTCAAAGCCCTTTCAAGAAGATGGAAGTCCTGTCTTTGGTGTTCAGGTAAGAGATTTTATAGGGCACATACTTATTTCCGCTTGTACTGTTTTCTACATAACAATCTTACGATATTCGGTATTTTCAGGTTACAGAGTTTAGCTGTGGAGGTATTGTCGTTGGCTGCACATTCGACCACAGAATTGCAGATGCATACTCTGCAAACATGTTTTTCATAAGTTGGGCAAAGCTTTCCAGAAATAACTCAACTTTGTCTCCCAATCCAAGCATTGCACGCTCCATATTATGCCCTCGAGATTCTCCTGCTTACTGTGCTGAAATTGAGAATATGTATGTGCGGCA
>CM021100.1:412982902-413012963 GCA_007115665.2 Sequoiadendron giganteum | reverse complement strand
TTTAACAGGTCCATCATAACCCTATTCCCCTTCACTTCCATTGACACACACCTATTTTTCATTCATTTTATTTTGGTGAACCCAAATTTGATCATTGCAATTTTTCGATTTGGGAGTCCATTTCCACCCTAGATCTACATTTTTCATTTATTTGCATTGCATTTCATTGAATTTAATCTCATTTAGGGTTGTTTATCTTGCATTAAATTTTTATTGTATTTAGGCGTTTTAGGATTGCATCTTTGCATTCTTCAAATCTGAAAAATATAAAAAAAATAGTCATTTTACATATCATTTAAATAGAATTACATCATCAATCATTTGTGTTTTAAAATTTAAAAAAATGCACATCAAATCAGGTCTCCTAGTTTTTCATTTTTCAAAGTTTTTCACTTGCATTCAAACTTAAACTCATAGAAAAATCAAACTATAACTTACTATTTCTTATCAAAATTTGGAATCCATTAGAATTATCTTAGAAATCTACAAAAATATTTTTCAAAACCCTAACCTAGGACCCATTCGCCGCTGGGTGAATGAGACCCTGATGAAGGTCATTTCTTGATTTTCCAGGAATTAAAACACCTATTTTGGCATTCTACTTTGTTGTTTTCAGTTTTCTATTTCAATTTGCAAATTTTTTATTAAGTGAAATTGATCATATTTAGCTTCATTTGATAAATTTAGTTCATTTTTTTATTTCAAAATTGCATTTACAAGACATTTTTTTTAAGGATTTTGCATTATGTAATTTTTTTTTTACCTTGTTTAGAATCTAAAAATTGCATTTACATATTTGCATTATACTTTACATCTTAGGTTATTGCATTGCATTTCACCTTCTTTCCATTTTTGGTGTGTACCAATTTTGTGAATCTTTTATGAGCTTTATAACTTGGTGTTCTATTAGCAATATTGTTGTTAGACATAGTTTGAGACTCATGGCATCCCGTGATACACCATTTTCTATGGATCTTGGGTTCTCCAATTCTTTTACTAATTGTGTTGATAATCAACCCTCTATGGATCAAGACTTCATACCTCATTTTCAATGAATTCTCTACCTACAAATAATGTGTATGATTTTGAAACAATGATTGCTAATATCACACAAGAAAATATAATAAGGCTAAATGAAGAATTAAAAACTTTACAAGACTTTTTGAGAACATAACCTATTGTTGTTAATTCCATTCCTCTCATAGGGAACATACTTGAATGATTCTTAAGAATGCACAAGGAATATATTTTATACTTGCATTGGTTCATATCATTAAACACAATTTTCCTATCTGTCAACCAACTTCTAATACATATCTCATACATCAGAGAAAAGAAAACCCACATTTTGGCCACTTTACTACTCCTAACACATCGTTTTCTAAAAAATGAAAGGACTTGTAGTTAGGAGAGGAAAGTGATGAAAAAACTATTATCAAACCAAAGAAAAAGAATATGAAACTATATACACATAAAAAACATCAATTAAAAGAGATAGTTAATCTACTTGAATCCTTTGATGACATGTTAAATATATCTAAGATTGAGATGGCCTTTTACACTCTTTTGACTTGGGGATTAATCACCTTACCAACTAAGCATGAGAAGGAATCAATAAATATTTTAGGTTCAACTTTAGAAAGTAAACATAGATTTATATATTCTTTGTCATATTTCCTTCTTGTCAATATACCTTTTTTCTTATCTCTAATGACCTAATTTTCAAAATGGTTCTCTACACATACTTAGGTGTTTTGGGAGTCCTTTCTAGATTTTATTCCTCTTCAATCTACACCTCTCTATATTCAACTTTATCTTCTTCTCTACAAAAAAACTAATCTGATTCATATCCATCTATCATCATTAAATTCTTCTCTAGATATTCATCAACCTTGACACTTGCACTCTCAAACATATTTCTCAATATATTGTTATACCACCAGTAAGCTTTGCTTCTAGTATAATACCCAAGGAATATACCTTCATCAGACCTTGCATAAAACTTTCTTAAGTTATCGTCATCTCTTTTGATATAAAATTTTCTTCCAAACACTTTGAAGTACTGGACAATAGGAATCCTTCCATACCATAGCTCATAGGGAGTCTTTGTATTGTTTTCTCTTGCTTGAATTTTGTTAAGTATATAAATAGAAGTATGATTTTCTTCTCTCTAGTACACTTCTAGTATATTTTACTCTTTCATCATTTTTCTTGTAGCTTGAACATACATATTCTTTAGTTCAACCACTTCATTCTGATGAGGAGTCCTAGGGGTAGACAAGTGCTTCTTTATGCCATTATTTTCATAAAATTTGTTAAAATCATTGGAGATGAACTATTCAGACCTATGTCATACCTCAAACATTTTATTTTCATATCCATTTCATTCTCAACTATAACTTTTAATGCTTTAAACCCATCTAGATATTTTAGTTTTTCTTTGAGAAAAGTAATTGATGTCATTCTAGAATAATCATTAATTAAAAGCATGGAATAACTATCACCTTGAATACTCTAACTCTTATAGGACCACAAAGATCTATATGCACTAATTCCAATATTCTAGTAGTATATTGTTCTTTGATTTTGAATCTTCTTCTTGATTTCTTTCCAATTTGAAATTATTTAAAAACAACATTGATAGGATTTGTAACCTTTGGTAGATCTCTCATAGCTTGAATTGAACTTATCCTCACTAGGCTGTCAATGTTGATTTGATACATTCTTCTCTGTCATGCCTAGCTATCATTAATCTAATTCATAAAGCAATGACTATCAACACCCTTAAGCTGATAAAAATCTCCATCCATCCTTCTTCCAATAGAAACCATAGTTTCAAATCCTTTTCTAATCTCACATCCATCATCCTAAAACATAATATTGTATCCTTTGCTAAACATTTTTCCAAAACTAAAGAGGTTATTCCTTAAACCCTTAACATAGTAAACATCATAAATATTATGCTTGCCATAAAAAATGATAGAACATTTTCCACATATATTAGCACATGTATCTTCACCAAATCTAGCCCATCCTCTGTCATACTTTTCAACTTTAAAAAACTTACTCTTGTCACCAGTCATATGACTAGAGCATACACTATCAATGATCAAATAGTTCTTCTCTTGTCTAGCATGAAAAGTAAATACCAAAGTACCTTCAGCCTTATCCTTTGTCTACGAAGGGCTTTCCTTCACAAATCTCTCAGAGTTACCAAAAATAGATTAATCTTTTAAATCCATAAACAAGAATTCATCATCATCATCCCCATTATTAGATTTGTCATTAGAAATACTTGTATCTTCCATAACATAATACATTTTTTAATCACCTTACCTTTGTTTTGATTATTTTTGTTATTCAAAACTTTGTTTGGACATCTTCAAGCATAATGGCCTATCTTTCCACAACTAAAAAAATTGAAAGGAAACCTACCATTATATTTTACAGGTACCTTTCTTCATTCTCCTTACAAAGTTAGCTTCTATATCATCAAGATCATGCTGATTTGATTCCTTGTTTTCATTTTATTTCCTAGCCTTAAATGTAGTCTCATTTTTTCCACCACTATTTGTTCCAAATTATCTCATCTCAAAAGATGTTAAAGAGCCATACAACTGATCTCTAGCATATTGATTCAAATTTTCTTGTTCTTGAATAGAAGAAATTTTATGACTATAGGAATTAGGAAGATTTTTGAGAATTTTCTTTACTAGTTCTAGTTCTTTGAGTTCATCACCAAGATATCTCATAGAGCTAACCACTTCGTCTACCCTATACATATAGCTTGTAACATTTTATTCTTTAGAAATCCTCTACTTATCAAACATGATCTTCAAATTTTACATCTTCAATTGTTTGAAATTATCATCTCCTTCATAAATTATTTCTAGCTTATCCCAAATTTCTTTAGTAGATTTTAGACTTATCAATTTAACCAATTCATAATTTTTTAGACTATTTAAGAGAGCATACCTTGCTTTACCATTGGTTTCATAGGCCTTGATGTCATTAGTAGTACTTGGAATATTTTTAGGTTTAGTGTATCCATCCTTAACAGATTTCTAGACATCATATCCAAGGTAGATCGAAAAAATTTCCATCGTTGTCTTCCAAAATGCATAATTTGTTCCATCAAATATAGTGATCTCTTTCTTGTGCATCATCCCACATCTACCTCAAGCAGTTAAGCTTTCTTGCAAGGAAACTTTCTCTAATATAAATTGTTGAATGTACAAGATAATTGATAGGAGCGTTGAATCATTTGTAGCTTAAAACTTAAAAATCCTCAGACACATTCAAATCCACATTAATACAATTAACCCTTAATTTTTTATAATGATTTATTATGTAAGGAAAATAATAAAACTAAAAAATTAACACCATGCACAAGAGAACACAAGATTTATGTGGAAAATACAAGATGAGAAAAACCATGGTTATGATTAGCTCAGAATATAAAGTAACCTCAACACTAAATACAATAGGGCTCACTATTAGATAGCTCACTACCCAAATAAAGAAAGGATCACTACCAAATTATCACTACCAGAATACAAAAGAGGATAAAGAAGAATGTTACATAGAGAAATACATTTCAATTCAATAGAGAAATCCATATGAATGCAACAAAGAAATCCACCACAATATCATCAAATCCTTTACAAAATGATTGAAGAATTATAGATACCTTTTTCTCACTACATCCAACAATCTAAGACTTGAAAGCTCGCATTGCACTTTAGAAATTTGTACCCTAACACTGTAATTTGCACCATTTGTATATTTATTTTCTGTATCTCATCATCCCTCAAAAAATCAACTCTTTATATCATCTTCAACCTTGAAATGATTCTCCAAGGTCAACTATGCACATCAACCATATAAATTGAAATAAGGTCAGCACCAAAATATTTTCGTGGCAGAAAGAAGTGAAGCCACACCACACCATTCCTTATTTTGAGCCCAAATCTACAACACCATTCTATAACATGCATCTATAAATAATAAATATCTTTCATGATTAGTGTAAACACCAAGTTCTATCATTTCCTATGTAAACACCATTAAAATTTTGAGTATGTATGCTTCCTTTAATCTAACAAAAAATTGCAAACAAAAAATTTCACCTAAACATAACTTAGAATGTTCTACAAACACTATAAAATCCAAAAAAACCCTTTGCAAAAACTTCCAACTAAGAAATATACAGACTCGGTACACTCAAATAACTCTTCCATACATTGTGACTCAACAAATTAACTTTCAAAGCACCAAACCTCAATAAAACCTCAACTGAACAAAGATACCAACATAGTCAACACACCTTTAGATTGTTAATACCTAAAACCACTCTACAGAGAAAAACAAATCTAGGACATTTCTCTTAGACACCATTGCAATACACTATTTTCACATTGGTGAACACGGCTTCTTCTGTACAACAATCTAGCACACCATATTTTGAATACAACATCTTTGAACATGTTTTATTAACATATATTAAACACACTATAATATCTCCAGCCTAGATTAAATGTTAAGCAACACCAAACTACTACTCTATAACCGAAAATAATGTTGCAATAGATTTTTTCCTCTTTTTATCAAATTTTCTCGAAAGAACTTGAAAACCAAGGATCAAATACACATCCTTGTCACCTTCATCACTAGAGGTTGACATATCAGTAGGTTACTAATGACAACATAATGAAACTAATAAAAAAATAATAAATACAACAATCTCCCCCAACAATGATTTCCTCCCTTCTCCTACACTTGACACTAATGACAACACAAGCTTGCTGACATCAATGACAACACCAATCTTCTCATACATACAATACAAACTACTAACAAGTCTAATGTTGAGGTTCGACAACATAAACACCAAGAACATTCCAATACTTTTTTCATACAAGGGGTTGAAATCAAGGACAACACCCAAGAAAATCACAAACTACTCAAGCTTTCGACATCTCCGAACTTCCAACAAGGGTTTTGGATTAAGGTTAGGAAATCAGTTAGGGTTAAGGTCGGGGTCATAGTTAAGGTTATGAGAAAAATATCTAGGTTTATGGTTAGGTTTAACATTAATATTATAGTTAGGAAAAAGGTTGAGATTAGGGTTAGCGTTAAAATTATGGTTAGAGTAGGGATTATTATTATGGTTAGTGTTAGAGTTAGGGTTACTGATACAATTAGGTATTTGGTTAGGGTTATGGTTACGGTTAAATTGTTAGGTTAGGGTAATAATTATGGTTTATGGTTAGAGTTAGGGAAAGTTTAGGGTAATTATTATGGTCATCGTTTAGGATTTATGGTTAGGTTTATAGTTATGATTACTATTATGATTATGATTAAGGTTAGAGTTATAGTTAAAATTAGGGATATAAGAAATAGAATAAGGGTTAGGGTTAAGATAAATAAAATAAGGGTTAAGGTTAGTATTAGGGTTAGGGTTGGGATTAGGATTAAATTTATTTTTAGGGTCAGGGTTACTATTAAAGTTATGGTTATGAAAAATAGAATAAGGGTTAGGGTTAAGATAAAATCAAAGTTAGTTTAGGGTTAGATGATGGTTAGGGTTACATTGAGAGTAAGGGTCACACTTACAATTTGAGTTAAGGTTAGGGTTATAGTTAATATTATGATTTAGGATTTAGTTTTTGGGTTAGGGTTATGAGAAATGAGCTAAGAATTAGGGTTAGATTAGGGTTTATGGTTTATGTTTTTTTTTTAGGTTTAAACTTATAGTTCATGTTATGGTTATGGTTAGTATTGGAGATGGGATTAGACTTAAAATTATAGTTAATTTTATCATAAGGGTTTTAATAAAAGGGTTGTGTTACAATTAAGGTTAGGGTTTTGAGAAACAGTTTTAGGGTTAGGTTTACATTCATGAGAAAATAATGGTATATTATTTGAACTAGAAGAAAAAGGAGGAAATAGATAAGAGACCTTAAAATGATGAACCTATGCTAGAACCAAAAGGCGTGTCCACCTAATCATAAATCCACATTTTTATGTTCATTAGGAAGAGGGATAGTGGTAAAATTGATCAGAATTGACTTAAAACCCTCAAGGTGAGTCAACAGTAGGTTTGGACACTATGTTGTCTTAACTTTTATATGACGAAAATGACTAAAAAACAATTTGGGGAGAATAATAAAAGTTAATTAAAAATCAAACATGTGATCTCTAACACTTGAAACATGAAGTATTACAATTACATAAACAACCATTAACCAGTAGGTCTAAGAAGGTTAGGATGGTGTTTACCTAGCTCCAAAAGTGGGTTTTAGGATTTGCTAAAGGAAATATTTTCCCAAGGGAGAATGGGTCTCTATATAGGGGTTTTAAAATTATTTTTGTATTTCTTTGATCCTAGATATAAGCTTATTATTCCCATAGGTTTGATTGTGAGAAATCTGGAAATAAAACCTATTGGCGATATTTTGTGCCTTGACAACTTTGATGATGACATTAACAACATTAAAAAAAAATCACTTTTGAACCAATTTCAATCCTTCTTTGCCTATAAGACTACACACAAGAAGATGATAATTTTTTTTTGGTGGATAAGGGTTTTCCTTCGTCAAACCCTAGTTTGGTAATTAAACCTTGATAATGAAATAATGATCAAATGAAGGAATGAATGAATGAAAAAATCTTGTTACACCTCACAAACCCTTTTAATGGATGCCCTTAGAGGATTAACTATAAAAAATCTCTCCAAGGATTGGATGCTTGATTTTACACTTGATTTGATTCTTGAATGCTTGCTTGAAACTTGAAACCTACATCACAATATAAGCACAAAAACATGCATGAACATACATAAATCTTGACATCATGATAAGATCGTGAATGCTAAAATAAATGATACATAAATCTACTATTCAATTCTCTTAACAATAATATTTTCTCATGTGAAATTTTCCTTAATGCTAGATTATTTGAATTAATAAAAATATTGTGTATTTATAGGTGTTTCCTTAATAACCCAAAAATTAAACATCACAAGTTGAGCTTTGCAACATGACTTTATATTATTAAAATTTCATCAAAACCATATTAGAAAATGTGTTCCAAGACTTAAGGGTGATCCATTTTCCCTTGGGCGAATTGGTTCTAGGCCCTAGACATAGGACACACATTTTACAAGATGTGTAATTAAGTGTACACATTGATTAAAAGCGGGTTTGCCTTTCAGAAAATTAAATTAATTAGGCTTGCCAATGCATAATTTGGCCAGTTAAATACTTAATCTGGTCTAATTAATCAAGGGGATGCAAACATAGTGTGGAAATATAAAGGAGTACATATTTTGACACTACATTATTCAAGTAAGGGTTAGGAATAGGGTTATCGTTAGGTCTAGAGTTAAGCTTAGGGTGTTACTTAATATTATGATTTGGTTTAGGGTTAGGAATAGGATGCTATGTTTCAAGTAAAGGTCTAAATTTAAGATTAATTCATAGTTGGCTATAATGGACAAAGAGAAAAAAAATAATGATAATTATTTCTTTTGGGTGGAGTGTCTACTAGTTTTGGATGAGGAGTTAACCTCTTAGCCTTTTATATTGGATATCAAAGGTGAGGCATTGCATGAACATAGAGAGAAGATGGAGGTGGTAGTAAGCTTCTTAAAGAAAATGTTGCATATTCAGCTAGTCTAAGAATTTGAATGGGTCAAAAAATTTATTGATTATGTACAAGAAATTAGTAATGTATAGTCTAGCTTATTCTAAAAGTTTTGTATTATATCCTTTTTATCCATAAGCATATAATGCTTTTCCATATATGATCATTTTAGTTAGTAGTAAGATTTTGAAGTAACTTCTGGGCTATTGGGAGTTTGGATTCTAAATTTTTCAAAGTTAGTTTTAAATTTGGATGCATATTTGAGCACAAAGAATTTTGAGTTATTACTTCATTTTGCATGTTAGGGTGTAGTTTACAGATGTATTTTTTATTTTTCAACTAATGAGCCTTGATTGCAATTATTTTTATTTTGAATTTCAAGTTAAACTTTTAGTCCAATCGGAGGCGCATTCTCTCTTGGTTCATATGTTCTAAAATTAAAGGAATTTATTTAAGCTATAAGATTAATATGAATAGTTTAGGCATTTGGCCTTTATCAAAAAATAATCTAGTGGGAAAAAATCAACTATAACTTAAACTTAAATTTAGAGATTACCCTAAATCCTAGCCCTAATGATAACCCTAATTTTGGCCCACGATTATCATTCCACCAAAATTTTGACCTCTTAATGCTTGATACAAATGTCAGAGACATGAATTTCACAAAAGGCAATTAGTCCCTTGTCATGAATCCTAAGGGGAGTGTTGAAAATTTTCTATAAATCTCCCGCTCATCATTACCCGAGAAGATATGAACTCATGACCTAATTCTTTGATACCAATTTTTGTCCCATGGTTGTCGTTGCACTAAAAGATTGACTCGCTAATACCTAATAGAAATGTGGAGACATGGATCGTATGAGAGGTAGTTAGTCCCTTGTTACAAATCCTGAGGGGAGTTCTATACATTTCTTAATACAAATTTAATGAGTTTTTTCTAATTTAAACTAAAAATATATTTCTATATAGGGGAGAGGAGCCAGTAGTTGTGCGAGCTAATTTCGTTAGCATGTAGCGATTGACTGGAATATCGTAAGACCTTGATTTTTTTTTGAAATGTAGAGTAGCCTCTTATCTATCTATAACTAAGGTTTGGAGGTGTGACTCATCATGCAACTTTCAACATCAACGCATCTACTAAGAAGTGTCCAAAATTTAACTTTTGAAAGATTCGACCAAAACTTAATCATGCTACCCCTAATAGTCGAACACAAAATATCATTTGTTGCTTGTAAAATATCATATTTTTATTTAAAATAAAACTTATATGCAACTTAAATGGACCAAATACCTATTGGTAACCATAAATCTTTGTTTTCTCTACCTTTTATATTTAACACAAATGGACCAATAGTTGAACATTTTAAAAACTATTTGTTGTTATAAAAACAACACATAATTATTTAAATTACAACTTATATCAAACAAAAATGGACCAATAGTTGAACATTAAAACTTTTTGAAAATCCTTCACAATTATTGAAAAAATACATGGTTTTTATTGTGCTCACCTTTTATATTTGTGATAGGACAAACTATTAATATTAAATATTCTAATGCTTATACATTGCTACCCCAATAGTTGTACACATAAGAACAATATTTGTTCATATGATAACAATACTTGTTTAAATGAGTGTCTTATTTTATCAAATAAACATTTAATTTTATAAATGACACACTTATAGTGGATAGTTTAGATATTATCTTTGAGACAAAAAAATATTTATTTCACTTGTTCATGAATGTATTTATGTTTTTTTACTTGAACAATTATTGGTCCCATAATGTCACGTATTTGGTAATATTTTGTTTAATATGTGAAATGAATATATACAAGAAATAATATTAATTCATTCTAGTATTGATATGAATAATCACAATTGACTGCACGACTATTGGACCCCGCATGACAATTGGCTCCTCTCCCCTAAAGATGTGAGTAAAAGTTCAAAACGTTAAGCTTTAATTTGGGAACAAAATTTCACGGAAACATGGAATACAAGTACGAATCGTCCAAATCCTGTGTACCGAACTTTTCGGAAGACATGCTTTTGACATGTGATGGAAACTACATTGCTCCAATATGAAGTACTTTGTTTGCGAAATCTTAGGAAATACAAAATTCCATGTTAAAGTGGGGAAGACGGTTATATTGAAATATTATCCACTTAATAAAGAAAAGTTAATTTCACAAATTTTGGATTTTATGTGTGGCTTTCTTTCATGAAAGAAAAAATATAATTGACTTAAGATTATTTTCTGTTACTTATGAGTCACTTAAAACTTATAAATTCTTATCAATCAATTTTTTTTTTTATAATATTTATTTTTTCTATTGGTTATAATCTAATATCATCCATCTTAATAGAGAAAAGTGAATTTGAGCTATTGTGGTGGGGTCTTATGTGACTTCCTTTCATGAAAAAAAAAAAAATATGTTACAAAATTAATTAGAATCTCTTAATAAGTGTTCCTAATTCGACCAACTTAAGATTTTTTATTCCACTTGTCACTCATCTAAAAATTTTAAATTCTCATCAATCAATTTTTTCTTGTTATATATTTATTTGTCTTATTGAATTGAATAAGTTTAGATGCGTGAGATTCAAAATTACTCCACCAAATTAAGATTTTTTATGCCACTTGTCAGTCATCTAAAAATTTTAAGTTCTCATCAATCAATTTTTTTACTGTTATATATTTATTTGTTCTATTAAATTGAACAAATTTAGATTAGTAAACTACACTACAAAATTTATGGAACCACCCACTTTAAAATATTCTAAAATAATCTCAACTACATGGACTGAAATTTTTCCAAGAGTCCATTAAACAGACCCACCTTTAAATTACTATTAATTATTTGACAAATTGAATGAGACATGTTTAAACCATAGGAAGAAGACTAGTACGATCGGAATTCTTACTTTAATATGTTTCTCATTGTTTTCTCAATGGATCGGAGTGGGCCTTTAACTGTAGTGAACCAAGGAAAACAGCATTTCTTATCCTATAAATTAACAAGCATGGTTGAAGCTTGCATTCGTGAAAAACCTTGTAGAGATTGTGCTGAGATGGGTTCTGTTAACCCCCCCATTTCCAAAGATTATCAGTTGAATATTGTTAACACAGAAGTTATAGTGCCTGCTCTTCCAATGAAGCAGCACATCCTTCCTCTGTCAAATCTAGATCTAACTATTCCTCCAGTTTCTGTGCATGTGTTTTTCTGCTATAAAAATCCCTTTCGTAGGACTTTTGCATCAGCACTATCACATCTGAAAACATCCCTCTCGAGGGTGCTGGTGCCCTATTCTGTTTTTGCAGGAAGATTGGTTACAGATAGTATTGGGCTACCAAAGGTCCATTGCAATAATAAGGGAGTTCGTTTGACCCAAGCTTATGCTGCAACTGCTCTTTGTGAGTTGAATTTATACAACCCTGATGAGTCCGTGCAGGGGAAGCTTGTTCCTTTACTTTCCAAGCCCTTTCAAGAAGATGGAAGTCCAGTCTTTGGTGTTCAGGTAAGAGATTTTATAGGGCACATACTTATTTCCGCTTGTACTGTTACATAACAATCTTACGATATTCGGTATTTTCAGGTTACAGAGTTTAGCTGTGGAGGTATTGTCGTTGGCTGCACATTTGACCACAGAATTGCTGATGCATACTCTGCAAACATGTTTTTCATAAGTTGGGCAAAGCTTTCTAGAAATAACTCAAGGTTGTCTCCTAATCCAAGCATTGCACGCTCCATATTATGCCCGCGAGATTCTCTTGCTTACTGTGCTGAAATTGAGAATATGTATGTGAGGCATGCTCCACAAGAATCCGGCCAAGAAAATGCTCACCCACCTTCTTTAGCAAGTAGAATTTACTTTCTAGATGTGAAGAAGATTATGGATCTCCAATTAAATGCAAAAAAAGATGGTAACAATTACACCAAATTAGAGGTATTCAGTGCTTACTTATGGAAGCTACTGATATCCACCCAGAAGGTCAATGACACTCTAAATTGTAAAATAGGAATAGTAGTAGATGGCCGCCCACGCTTAAGGGAGATGGGGATTTCTCCTAATTACTTTGGCAATGTTGTAATCTTACCCTTTGCTGAATCTAGTGCTCATTATATAAAAATAAAACCAATTTGTTGGAGTGCGGGGTTAATTCATGATGCCATACAAAGTGCAGCGAATGAAGAGCATTTTCAAAGCTTAGTTGACTTCGTGGAGAGTATAAAGCCAACGCCTGCGTTAGCCAAGATTTACCGCAGAGCAGATGACATACAGTCATCCGGACCTGCAGTTTTGGTTTCTTCTGGACTGCGGTTTGCTTTGTATGAGGTTGATTATGGATGGGGAAAGCCTATGTTTGCAAGCTACCATTTCCCTTGGGATGGTGAAGCAGGCTATGTCATGCCAACTCAGAGCCCTGAAGGAGACGGTAGCTGGATAGTATACATGCATCTCCCTCTCAAGCAGTTAAGTGCGATTGAATCTGATCCCAATCGCATTCTACATCCAATCACAAAAGAGTTCTTACATTTGGCTTAGGAATATCATAGAAAGTCAAGCACATATCTAAGTAGGTATATGCTTCAGGCATTGCACCTACAAATTTATACGAATAAGTGATAGGGATTGTACATCCAACAGTGAAATGTGTTTGTGTTCCGTAATGGATATGGAAAATTGAATTTAGTAATAGTGTTAGCAGTACGAATCTTATATGTGTTCAAACTAAATAGTCAACATTCAATAAATTATAATTTATTATTTCATTAAATTTCTTAATTATAAGAGTTTGTTGTTCTTCTATATTTTTATATAATGTAATCATTTTCAATCAATATCATACAGTTCAATTTTTTTATGTATTTTTTCTAATTGTTCTTGAAATTCTTATTCTTCTTCGAATAAATATTCTTTAGATCTTGACATACTCTTCATCTCATTTTTATCTTCATCGTTTAGTTTTTTAAACTATAAAGAAAAAACTCTCTTTACAAATCATAATTCATCTTTACAAATATATGTTCAAAGAGTGTTGGAAACCTACAAAATATACATAAAATTGCAAGGGAAATCACACCAGAATTTTAAAATTATTCTATTTTAAATAATAAATTAAAATGCATCCATAGAAAAATAAAATAAAATTATATATAACATTCAAGGATCACTGCCTTACTTATTCAAGCCTACAGTAATGTTGGAAAACAATAGAGAGCAGAGTAGCAAAAAGAGCACAAACACAAATTAAATCAAATTTAAACATAGAAAAAAAGTAATTTGAAACATACACTCTTGACCCAATTTTTTTTATATTATATTGATTCTTTAACCTTGATTTTACTTTCCACAGAGCTGCTACTCTTCTCTATTACAGTCTTGCTTCTACAAAGCAATACACATTTTTTACACTTTTTAATTTCACTTTCAAAAATGCTTCATACTTCTGATACAATATTTTTCTCTGCTCTTGGGAGCTATCTCTTTTTCTTATCACAAAAACTATCTTCAAAACATAGAGCAAAAACATAAAATAATAATCATACATAGCACCCACAAAGCGTGTGAGGATGACACATGGGTTAATGAAAATTCCCATTGTATCACTCCAAGACCTGCTTCATTAAACAGTAATAAATCACATTAAAATGTTGTCCTTTTGAATTGATTAATCGCTAGCAGGAAGTCCAGCAAAGCGCCGCCAAAATCATCAAAACCATGCTACCGCACATGAAGGAGGGCAGGCTTGCGGTATCGCGGTGAAGGCAAGAGATACCGTGCAACCGCGAGGAGCAGGAGATGAGCATGTGGGACTGTGGGGTCACCGCACCACTGTGAGGGGCGATCAAAGCGGCCTCGGTAATACGAGGAAACCGCACCACTGTGGTCAGCAAAAAGGCAAGCCGCGGTGTAGGGGTAGACACCACGCCACCACAGGCGAAGACAGAAAGGTTGGCGGTATAGCGGTAGACCGGGGAACCACGGGAGGAGGAAAAGACAAAGTGGTAAGGAGGTAAGCACTATGCCACCATGGGAGACCAAACTGCAAGCCAAGGTAATGCAGTAAGGCGGAAGTAAAACATTGTATCGGAAGTATGAAGCATTTTTGAAATTGAAATTAGAACAGTGTAAAAAGTGTGTATTGCTCTGTAGAAGAAAGACTATAATAGAGAAGAGTAGCAGCTCCGTGGAAAGGAAAATCAAGGTTAAAGAATCAATATAATATAAAAATTTCTGGGTCAAGATTGTTTGTTTCAAATTACTATTTTTTTGTGTTTAAATTTGATTTAATTTGTGTTTCTGCTCTTTTTGCTACTCTATTCTCTGCTATTTTCCAACAAGTGGTATTAGAGCAACGTCGGTTAGGCTCACTAAGAGTAGAGTTATATGGGTTATGTGTTTGAGAGAGTCATAGAGTGTCTAGGAATTCATCTAGTGGTGTTGGAGTCGAGAAAAGTAGTTATGTGTGCAAATCTGAGAAGCTTGTCTAGAGTTAGAAATTTGTGAAGAGAGTTGATAAGAAAAGAAGTTTTTTTTTAAAAAAGGGTCATTGCAAAAAGAAGCCACAAGTGCTTTGTCAATAGAAAAGAAATTATTCATTGTAGAAGTCATTGTGTAAGTAAGAAGGCATTCCTAGAAAGGAAAATATCATAAAGTGTTGAAAGTTTGCAAAAGTTGAAGCCAGTTTAGCTGTCAGGGAGATTTAGGGTGTGTTTGAAGCTTAGGAAGATTTTTCTAAGCCAGTTGCATGAAGAAGAAAATAGGAGGTTGTGTACATCAGAAGAAAGAAGGAGAATGCTTGAAGACGAATCATTGAGAAGAGCCATAAGAGCTATATTTTGAAGACAAAGAGAATAAATTATTGTCATAAGAGAAGCTATGTTGAAGAAGAAGATTGTGTTTTATACTAGTTTTCTAATCAAACAAAGTGTTGCAGACCCAGTTGTTGAATAAAGGAAAAATAGAGACTGAAGAAGATTAAAGGCTCACGAAGCTGCTATATCCCTGAAACAATTTCAAGTGAGGTAAGCTGAAACTTTCCTTTACAAATGGGGAAGGTAGGAAAAAGGGTTAAAAAAGAAAATGAAAATTTGGCATCTGCAAAAGATGTTTTAGAGGAAGAACTAATTTTTCTTAAAGATGAACTGGATATTGTTAAAAAGGACAATGGGTGTTTTATTGAAAGAATAAAAGAGATGTTGAAAGAGAAGTATATACTACTAGATGAGAATGATGATCTTGAGAAAGAATTAAAAAAATTTAAAGCTAGAAATGGAGAGCTAAAAGAGAGGTTGAAATCCTTTGAAGAAATTAAGAAAAGAAATGAGGAATTTGAACAGAGAATAAAGTTGTTTGAAGAAATAAAGAAAAAAAATGAAGATTTGGAAGAGATTTTAAAAATGGTAGAAGAAGAAAATAGTTTACAGCTGAAGGAAATCACAAAACTAAAAGAAGAAAATGATAAACTAAGAGCTTGCAATGATTGTGTGAAGTCAAAATTTTCAGCTTGTGATGTTTCCTGTGACACAACAGATTTGTGTTCTTCATTTGAAAAATCTGTTTAGTTGAAAATAATGGTGATAAAAAATGTCAAGATGAACATGATAAAGAATTTACAAATCTTGCTAGCTGTTATAATATGTTAGAATCTGGAAAAGATCCTAATTCTTCTAAAGAGAATGCTGGGTTAAAAATCATGAAAAGAATGGGTTACACAAGACAAGTACTGGGAAAACATGATCAAGGAATGAGAGAGCCAATTGAGGCAACAATGAGGCCAAAGTATGAAGGTCTCGAGTATGTCCCAGGTAAGGGGAATGGTGCCACTAGCACAGGTAAATTTGTTCATGAAATAAAGAGTGTGGATTGTTCGTAGTGCCACATAAAAGGTCACATCAAGGATAAGTTTTAGGATTTACACCCTTGCAGTCTTTGTGTTTCAAAGAGTCATTGTGAGAAAATGTGTTGGAATAAAATGTCAAAGAATGAATCTATTTTAGAATGCATAAAAATGGACTGTGGATGGGTTTGTGAATCAGGTTGGCAGAAGCTAACTGGTATGCTCAAGAGATTGTACAAGTGTACATATGTGAAGGTTAATAAAAATTCTAAAAGTTATAAATGTTCAAAAGGGATGAAAAATGTTTTGAGTGAAAAGAAACTAGTATTAAGCAAAACACTTGCAAATAGTGAAGATGCAAAATTTCAGTCTGATGTTTTGAAGAATTGAAGACATGAGTTGATGAAACTGCTACTGTAGATGAAAGGGTCAAATGAGTGACATTATTATTGAGTGTTGAAAAGGTTTGACAAATTTGAAAAGTTAGAAACTATTGTTGTAATCATGGAACAAGAAAGTGCAAGAAGAAGCCACAAGGGTTTCCAAGTTTGAGAGTTAGAAGTCTCGTAAGCAAGGAGTCATATGCAAGGAGATACAAAATTTTAGAAAAGTAGCTGAAGCTACCACAAAAAACTTAAAGTTTGGGACAACAATAACTATTAAAAGAACTAGTTAAAGTAATGCTCATGGATGCTTTGAAAAGCAGGCATATGAAGTTGACAAGAAGGAAAATCACAATAAATTTATTTGTGGGGTAGAGAGGTCCCATCTTCATATGCATGAATAAAATAGAGGTCACAGCCGTACCTATTAATGGTCACCATCTATGGTTAAATTTGAAAGTCACAGACAAAAGAACATGGAAAGAGTCAGAGCCGCAACTCTCAATGTCATTCAACAAAGGACAAGGAAAGGAAGAGGTATCTGAAGTTTTTTTTTCCTCTTGAATAAAATGCTGATCAGAATTATGGAACAAGGAGGAAGAGATAGCCTGAATACAACCTCAGCCATGGGAAAAGAAATAACATAGTGATAAGCAGGAGTATTAAGTAAATAGGTTGAAGATAAAAGTTGAAACCCATGATAGGATTCCCTAGCACCAGCAGTGTGCCACTATGGGAAGGGATGATAAAATTAAGAATCAGATATTAAAATGATTGAAGTCACAAATAAAATTTGAAAAAGAATTGCATCATGTAAAAAAAAAGGTGGGAATTTTGAGAAAGTCCAATCAGTCTTAAAATGATTTTTTTGCAAGTAGAGAATGTGAAGAGATTCAAATGCTAACTGATGAACAAAAAGTTACTCTTAGGAAGTATTTTTTTTAAGAAGGAATGAAACAATAGCACAAAACTGTAGTTGATAAATTTGAAAACAGGGGAAATACAACAGAGATTAGAGCTTATAGAAAAAAGAGATAATTTTTTTTGAGATCAAATTAAAAAAAAAGAGGTGTTGGGCGCAATTAGAGAAAGGATCTAGTCATTGGAGAAGAAGAACTGCCTCAAAAGTTAAAAACAAAGTATAACTATCAAAAGAATTGAAGTTACTGTTCAATGCATTCTATTGGAAGGAAGATCCATATGCACAGCCGCAACTGTTGGAGGAAAAATTGGAAGATGGTAGGTTTAAAAAATTGTTTTCCATTATAGTTTTTCAAGAGAAAAAGAAGTTGCAGTCCTTGAAGAAAATCAGAGACATCAATGGTTGAAGAAACCTATCGAAAAAATGTATTCTTGATAAATTTGTTGAAGAATCGATAGAAACCAAGGTAAGAGCAAGGTTAGTGAGTTTGCAGAAAAAGAAATGGATTGTTTTCAGCAGTAGCTAATCAATGAGAAAGTGTCAGTCGATTGGAGATTGTTGAAATTGGAGAATTTATTTTTGGGGTGAGCATTGAAAAAAATCGTTTGCTCATGGAATAGGCAGAAGTTGTAATTAAGGGGGAGTGTTGGAAATAATTCCAACTTTTTCCTTACCGCGTTACCTCGGCTTGCAGTTTGGTCTTTCACGGTGGTGTGGTGCTTAGCTCCTTACCGCTCCATCTTTTCCTCCTCCTGCAGTTCCCAGTCTACTGCTATACCGCCAACCCTTCTATCGTCGCCCGCAGTGGTGCGGTGTCCACCGCTACACCACGGCTTGCCTTTTTGCTGACCATGGTGGTGCGATTTCCCCATGTTACCGTGACTGCTTTGATCACCCCTCACATTGGTGTGGTGACCCCGCGGTCCCGCATGAGAATCTCCTACTCCTCGCGATTGTGTGGTATCTCGCACCTTCACCACGATACCGTAGGCCTACCCTCCTTCATGCGCGGTAGCGCAGTTTTCATGATTTTGGTGGTGCTTTGCTGGACTTCCTGTTTGTGATTAATCAATTCAAAAGGACAACATTTTAATGTGATTTATTATTGTTTAATGAAGCAGGTCTTGGAGTGATACAATGGGAATTTTCATTAACCCATGTGTCGTCCTTATGCGCTTTGTAGCTGCTATGTATTATTATTATTTTATGTTTTTGTTGTATGTTTTGAAGATAGCTTTTGTGATAAGAAAAAGAGATAGCTCCCAAGAGCAGAGAAAAATATTGTATTAGAAGTATGAAGCATTTTTTAAAGTGAAATTAGAAGAGTGTAAAAAGTGTATTATTTTGTAGAAGCAAGACTATAATAGAGAAGAGCAACAGCTCTGTGGAAAGGAAAATCAAGGTTAAAGAATCAATAGAATATAAAATTGTCGGGATCAAGAATGTCTATTTCAAATTATTGTTTTTTGTGTTTAAATTTGATTTAATTTGTGTTTGTGCTCTTTTTTCTACTCTACTCTCTATTGTTTTCCAACAAGTAAAACATCACAATTGTGAAGAGGTCGTTGTTGTCAAGAGAGCGTATTGCTTCAACAAGCCTAAGCGCTAAAGTTTATTATCTCTTTCTAGCAAGGGCATGATCATTGGTAAAGGGTGTTGTATATTTTGGAGAGGACAACACATTCTCAGACGTCTGCTTATCTTCTTGCTACCGTTTAAGGGCTTGAAACAAGGCATTTGGCCTTCCATAGCAAGGACATGAGTCCTAGGTTAGAGAAACACATCAGCTTGTGAAGATGTAAGGCTTCATTCTTGAAGGAATTAGAGGTAGAGACAAGAGATTTTCATACACCCAAAAAATATTGTTTTTCATGTAATATTATCAGAACAGCTTACTTCCATTTTTTCTTCTGTCGAGCAATATATATAATATCTACCACCTTCTCAAAAATTACAAACACGTCATATTTTCCACTAAATTCTAAAGTCTATCTGAAGCTAATAAATACAAGCATATCGAAAAATGCTTTCAAGATGAAGTTCATTCATCTTAAAAGCAAGTCTAATCGCCATAAATAAAATATTTGCATTTAGCAATAAATAATAGTCCTTTATCCTATTTGTCTACCAGCGAGGATTCCATTAACTATACTGCTGCCGAAGAAGTCAAAAAGTCAACAGAGGTTGACTACCACGCTACCGCTGCGATTTACGAGGAGACCACGGTGGCCACGGCAACCAAGCAGTCTACAAGAACAAGCTTACCGCGCTATCGCCGTGGTTAAATAATAGACTGCGGTGGCCATGGTAACTGTGAGCGCTGCGAGGAAAGGGTTTACCACGCTACTGCCCCGGTTAAGAAATAGATCACGGTGGCTACGGTAACTATCAGGACCTAGTCAACAGACGGCGAATGAAGGCACCGTGATACCACAGATGGTTGGCAAGCAGACCGTGGTCGAGCGGTAACTATTGTCTAGCGGTTAACCGAAATACCATAAGCACCAAAGGGATAGACCAAGGTAGCGTGGTAAACTATGCCAGACCATTAGCAGTTAAGTTTGAAGGCGCTAGGGTGCGGTCAGGGCAGAATCTGGAGGCGAGAGTAGAGTGAAACTCCAACACTCCCCCTTGAATGAAACTTTCGCCATTCGTGACACCAAGTCTGGTTCGTTGAAACACAAATGAATATGTCCCAAGTGCTTTCGTAAATAAATCTGCTTGCTGCTCGTCTGATCTACAAAACTCCAGAGTAATGTCGCCATTGATAATCAGCTCCCGAATGAAATGAAAACGTGTATCAATATGTTTGTTTCATTTGTGAAATACTAGATTCTTCGACAGAGCTATGGCTGAATTATTATCACAAAAAATCTTTGTTGCTTCTGTTTGCTCATTATGGATTTCTTGCAGTACTCTTCTCATCCACACTACTTGACACGATGCACTGGTTGCTGCAACATACTCAGGTTCAGCTGAAGATAGTGTAACTATTGGTTGTTTCTTTGAAGCCCATGCAACTACACCACTGCGAAAATGAAAAACATAGCCAGAGGTGATTTTCCTGTCATCAACACTTCTAGCACAATCACTGTCAGTAAAACTTGTTAATTTAAAATCATCTATGTTGGAATATTGGATTCCAAAATTTTTGGTTCCACTGATATATCTTAAAATTCTCTTTCCAGCTTTCCAGTGATTCTCCTTTGGCGTTTCCATGAATCTGGAAATCAAGCTAACTGAATACATGATGTCTAGCCTTGTGGCTGTCAAATACATTAAACTTCCTACTAACTATTTATACAAAGTTGGATTAACTTCTAATCCTTTGTCTTCTTTTCTCAATTTTAGTCCAGTCACCATTGGAGTAGGTGCTGACTTACAATTCAACATAATAAACCTTTTTAAAACATCCTTTGCATATTTAGACTATTAAATAAAAATACCATCTTCATTCTGTGTTACCTCAATGCCTAAAAAATACTTCATCATTCCCATGTTTGTCATTTCAAATTCTTTGATCATTTCTGTTTTGAACAGTTCAATTGATAAATTTCCAGTTAAGATCAAATCATCAACATATAGGCATATAATCAGAATTTTACCTTCATCATTCACTTTGGTATACAATGTTGGTTCACTGTCACATCTGGTAAATCCATTATTTGTGAAATAACTATCAATTCTTCTATACCAAGCTCTTGGGGCTTGTTTCAAACCATACAGTGTCTTCTTCAATTTATAGACTTTGTCCTCTTGTCCCGATATTTCATATTCTGGTGGCTGTTCAATATAGACTTCCTCCTCTAGATAACCATTCAGAAATGTTGACTTCACATCCATCTGGTGAACTAGCCATCTATTCTGTGCTGCTAAAGCCAATAGCATTCTCACTATGTCAAGTCATGCAACTGGTGCAAAAGTTTCATTGTAATCTATTATAGGTTGTTGTGCATAGCCTTTTACCACCAATCTTGGTTTGTGCTTCTGCACTTCTCCATTTTCATTCAACTTAGTCTTATAAATCCATTTGACTCCTATGACATCTTTGTCTTTTGGAAGACTTTGCAACTCCCATGTCTGATTGTTTTCTATTGAATCTATCTCGTCATCCATTGTTGTTAACCACTTTTTTTCCTTGATTGCGTCTTCATAATGAATTGGATCTTTAGTTTCTGAATAAAAGGAAAATAGCGTAAATTGTTGAGAATTGTTATCACCTTCATTTTGATTATAAGTATTAGTCATGTTTCTGATTTTCTGCCTTCTCATACTAGCCAAAGTTGGATTTGTTAAATCACTTGAATCTGCAGAATGTGGACTTGAAGGTCCTGCACCAGAAATTCTTCCTATGGTTGGCATCTACAGTCCTCTTGTTGTTGCTCTTGTATTACTTGTTGGTGTTAGTTGTTGACCACTTACTTGAGATTGTATAGGTACAACAGGTACATTGGTTGGAACAATATTCTCATTCTCATCTTGAGGGATATTAACAGTGACATTGACTGCATTTTCTTTGCTTCCATCCCATGCTTCATCTTCAACAAATTGAACATCCCTGCTGATTATAACTTTCTTGGTTGATGGATAAAATAGTTTCTATGCTTTGGATTCTTCACTGTATCCAGCAAAAATGCATTTCTCTCCTTTGTTGTCAAGTTTTCTTCTCAACTGTTCAGGTACATGTGCATATGAAACACATCCAAAAACTCTCATGTGAGACACACTGTGCTTTTTACCTGTCCATGCTTCTTCAGGGATTATATTCATCACACTTTTTGTTGGGCATCTATTCATGATGTATGCTGCACAAGATACAACTTTAGCCCAAAAATCATTTGTTAAGTGCTTGGCTTTTAACATACTTCTTGCCATCTCCATTATGGTTCTGTTTTTTATCTCTGCTACACCATTCTATTGAGGTGTGTACCTTGTTGTGAACTATTTGTGTATTCCATGTTATTTGCAGAAGTTTAAAAATTCTCTTGAAATATATTCACCTCCTTTATCTGTTCTCAGCACTTTGATGAAATTACCACTCTGTTTTTCAGCTAAAGATTTGAATTAACAAAAGAAATTAAACACTTCACTTTTATGTTTCAGAAAATAAACCCATGTCTTCCTTGAATAATCATCTATGAAAGTTAGAAAATAAAAACTACCACCTATTGAAGGTGTTTGCGTTGGACCACATAAATCTGAATGAAGTATTTCTAAAGGTGCTTTTACTCTTGTAGATTTCCCTATTGGGAAAGATTCTCTATGTTGCTTTCCAAGTATTGTACCTTCACAAATTCTTTCTGGTTTTTGAATCAATGGAATTCCCTTTACCATGTTCTTCCTATGAAGCAAATTCAAACCTCCAAAATTCAAATGGCCAAATCTTAAATGCCATAGCCGGTTCTCATCCTTTACCTCTGCTTGAAAGACAAACTGAATAACACTTGATACCTCTTGTGCTTGTGCATAATTTGTGCTTAAAGCTGGTTGTATTCTCAAGGGAAACATTCTATTATTTGTCATCTTAATCTTTGCAATCAACTGGCCACTTGAGTATTTATCTAAAATAGTGCACAACCCATTCTTGAAAGACACTCTATAACCCTTTTGATTTAACTATCCTACACTCATCAAATTATGTTTAAGTCCAGGCACAAAATAAACTTCAGTAATATATGTTTCCTCCCCCTGCTTTGTTAGAATATTAACATCTCCTTTTCCTCTAACTGACACTTTATTGTCATTACCCAGGGTAACATCTGACTTAATATTCTCATCTAAACTTGTGAACAACTCTAAATTCCCTGTGATATGATTACTACAGCCTAAATCTAAAAACCAAACTTCTTTCTCACTAGCTTGTGCTACATTACAGGCTAAAAACATTGTGCTTTTATCAGGTCTATTGTCTTGACTCTCTCTAGAAAAATTTTCATTTTGTCTACTCATATCATACTGCTTCTTTCTACACTCATTCATGTAATGGCCAAACTTTTTACAATAATGACATTGGACCTGAGATTTATCATACCTTTGTCCTTGAGGAAAATTTTGAGATGGGTTTTGACTTCAGCCACTTCCACTTGAACTTGACTGGTTATTTCTTCTACCTCTGTTGAAACCTCTTCCTCTTGCTCTGAAATTTGATGTACCTCTTCCTCTTCCTTGGTTAATTGAAGCTTGTGACTTGAATGCATGCTCCAATGACATATTTTTTGTTCTGCTAAGTCTGTGCTCATGAGAAAATTAGTGAAGAATATAGTTCATCAACTGAATACTATGTGACATCCTTTGTCTCCTCTATTGTGACTATTATTGATTCAAACCTTGTGGGTAAGCTTCTTAAAATATTCTCTACAACTTTGACATCTTCTAGTGTATGTCCATGTGTTCTCATCTGGTTCACCAATCCCATTATTTGTGTAAAGTATGTATCAACTGACTCATTTTCTTTCATAAACAGAGTCTCAAATTCTCTTCTCAGTATTTTCAACTTTTCTATTTTAACTTTGTTCATTCCTTGATATGCTATTTGTAATATGTCTCATGCTTGCTTGGACTTGGTAGTGGCTGAAATTTTGGGAAAAATACTTTCATGTACTTGTAGAATGAAGAAGTGTGCCTTTGAGTCCTTCTTCTTGTTATCCTTCAATAGATCCTTCTTTGCTTGTGTTAGAGCATTATATGTTGTTGCATCTACAAGCTTTGGAAACCCATTCTCTACATACTCCCATCAATCTTGTGAACAAAACAGTGCTCTCATTATTATAGACCAATAGTCATAATTCTTTCCATTCAACTGTGGAATTTGAGGATTACTCAGGCTTGTGCTTGCTGCCATGATTTATAGAATCTCTACTAAATTACCTTAGGCTTTGATACCACGTGAAGGAATTAGAGGCACAGACAAGATATTTTCATACACCCAGAAAATATTGTTTTTCATGTAATATTATCATAACAGCTTACTTCCATTTTTTCTTTTGTCGAGCAATATATATAATATCTACCACCTTCTCAAAAATTACAAACACGTCATATTTTCCACTAAATTCTAAAGTCTATCTGAAGCAAATAAATACAAGCATATAAAAAAATGCTTTCAAGACTAAGTTCATTCATCTTAAAAGCAAATCTAATCACCATAAATAAAATATCTCCATTTAGCAATAAATAATAGTCCTTTATCCTATCTATCTAGCAGCGAGGATTCCACTAACTATACTACCGCCGAAGAAGTCAAAAATTCAATAGAGGTTGACTACCGCGCTACCGCCGTAGTTTACAAGGAGACTGCGGTGGCCGCAGTAATCCAGCGGTCTACAAGAATGAGCTAACCACACTACTGCCATGGTTAAATAGACTGTGGTGGCCACGGTAACTGTGAGTTCTGCGAGGAAAGGGTTTACCGCGCTACCGCCACGGTTAAGAAATAGACTGCGATGGCCACGGTAACTATCAAGACCCGGTCAACGGACGACATTACAAAGGCACCGCGATATCACAGATGGTTGGTGAGCAGACCACGGTAGAGCAATAACTGTTGTCTGGCAGTTAACCGCAATACCGCAGGCACCAAAGGGATAGACCGCGGTAGCGTGGTAAACTGTGCCAGACCGTTAGCAGTTAAGTTTGAAAGCGTTGGGGAACAGTCAGGGCAGAATGTGGAGGCAGGAGTAGAGTGAAACTCCAACAATTCTCAGTTGCACACCTTCTCGAATGGGTTGTTAGGAGTGAGTTGGGCGTATAAGGGATCATTTCATGAGATTTACATCATATCTGGAGCCTTCCTACATCAATTTGAATCCATTATCATCCCTATCGAGCATCCTTTTCCAACTTTATGAGCTAGACTGAATAAGTATGGAGTTGGGAAGGTCCAATAGGGTATTTTTTTGTTTGAAAGTGTTGCAGAGTTGAAGTTTCGGAAAGGCTTTGAACTAATACAAGAATAATTAAGATTGTCTTTTGGTCTTACATAGTTTTCCTACAAGTGGTGAACCTAGTGCACTTAATATCGATGTAATGAAGTTCCAGACCAGGAAAGTACAATTATTTATGCCTTAAGAAAATTTGTAGATGATATAAGGCAGTGATTTATTTGATACTATTAATAGTTATTTTGAGAGAAGTTTTGTTTGGAATATTAAAGGCTTTTTATGATTAAATCCGCGATAAAGGCTTATAAATAAAAGGTGTAAGGAAATAAAAAATAAATCTAAAGCATAGATAGAAAAATAAAGGTGGTAGATTAAATATTCTAAAGGAATCTCAGAAATAAGACAACTTTCACCACCAAGTCTAGAAGGCTGACCACGAAAGACAAAGGACAATTTAAGGAAGTTTGAAGAAGCCATTGATGTTTGAAAGTGTTTCATAGCCATAGTTTGAGTTTTTTTGAAGAGATTGTAAGCATTTGAAGCTATCGAATAAAGAAATTGGTGTGATCAAGGTGAATACATTCAAATTGATGTCGCAAAAATTGAGTAAATATCTAAAAAAAAAAAGTTTGAATTTTGAAAAGAGTGAAACAAAATTAGTTAGATGGAATAAATATATAATTGAAGTTGTAATATTATTTGTTCAAAATTATTATCGTCCATCACACATTCATCCTATCAACAAAGGTGGATTGGAGATGACAAGTTGGAAGATATTGTAGTTTTAAAGAAGAAAGTGTGTCTATATTTGATCAAAGAAGAAAGGTGCCAAAGAAACTCACCCGTTTGATTGGACGTAACATAAAGTTATTTTCCCCACAAGAGATCATCAAAAAATTGAAGGTTTTTCAATGGGAAAGACCAGTAAGAAGGCGGAAAAAGAAATTGCAAATTTATTGTGTGAGAAAGATAGTTTGAAAGATAAAATCATGAAGCTCAGAATGTGAAAGTCGGAATTGATAGAAAAGATAAAGGAGGTTTCAAAAGAAATATGTGAATATTTGTGCAAAATTCATAATCTTGAAAAAGAAATGGAAAATGTTAATGGGAAAAAATGGAGAATTAGAAACCAAAAATAGGTCACAAGAGGAAGATATATTGAAATTGAGAGAAGAAAGTCTTTTGTCGAATGAATTACTTAAATCTTACTTAAAGGAAAACCAAAATCTAAAGTTTGAAGCTTATGTATAGGAAAACCAAAGTCTAAAGTCTAAACCTACATTATGCAATGTGTCATGTGATACAAGTGATTTGTTTTAATCATTAGATGAATTGGTTTATAGTTGTGATATAGCTAAAGCCTCTCTTGATGAAGCTATAAAGAAAACAACAATATTATTGAATCTCCTAATCTTGCTAGTTGTAAGGATAACGAGAAAGCATGTTCTTCAAAGAATGTTGGGTTTAAGATAATGAAAAAAATGGGTTATGAAGGAAACGGGTTGGAAAAATATGGACAAGGAATTTTCGAGCCCATTGAGCCAATAGTAAGGCCAAAAAATGAAGGCCTTAGAAATATTAGTGGAGATAAAAATAATGTTACAGGTTTAAACAAATTAATTCAAGAACTACAATGCATAAAATTTCCTAATTGTCATAGGCATGGACATAAAAGAGAGATGTGTTGGGATCTTCATCCTTGCAGTATTTGTGGATTGAGGAGCCATTCTGAGAAATTGTGTTGGAACAAAAAGTGAAAGAAACAATCTTTAAAAAATACTCTATGGATGGATTGTGGATGGATTGGTGTATCAAATTTGAAAATGGTCACAAATATGTTTAGAATGTTGTACGTGCATAAATATTCTCATATTAAACAAAATAACGAATCATTTTTGCAAGATTTGAAGTTGGAGCACTCAAATATGGAGAATGGTTGTAATATTGATCTCAAAAGATCATTATTGAACCTAAAAATTTGTATAGTTAATCACAAAAATCATTATTGAATGATTATAGAATTGATTGAAAAGATCATTGTTGAATTGAAAAGTTGTACTCTTGACTCGAAAGATCGTTTATGAATGGTTGTGATCACAAAGATCATTTTTTGAACTAAAAAAATTGAAGTATTGATTGTAGAGATCATTGTTGAATAGTTGTAGCATTGTTCACAAAGATCATTGCTAGATTTGTGAAACATTTGATCACAAAGATCATTGTTAAAATTGATCATAGATAGCATTGAAGCTTTTGGTCGCAAAGATTGTTGTTGAATTTGATCGCAAAGATCATTACTAATCATTGAAGAATTTGATAAAAAAGATCATTGTTGAAATTAATTGAAAATATCATTGTTGAAGTCGATTGCAAAGGTTGTTAATGAAGTCAATCACAAAAATCGTTGTTGAACTTGATTGTAGAGATCATTGATAAACTTGTGATGTTACTGATCGTAAAGATCATTGGAAATACTTTACTTCTATTATTGATATAACTATGGAGAATGTCTTTCTATGGATAATGTTGGACAAAAAGCTAATCAAGGTTATTCAGAAGAAGGATAAGTTTTTATACTTCCAAGAAGACATTGATGTCAAATAGTTTTTATTTGTGCATGGGTAACTAACAAACCTATTTGTTATAGGTGGCCCCCATCATCTAGTTAAGTTGTGTCGTAAAATAAAGTTTATGGGAGAGTGTTGAATATAAACTTTATTTAGTTACAAACAGTCATGTCTCATTCAAGAGACACACCACATAGATGTACTTAAGGATCTTTGGATCCATATTTTTCACAAGTAGAAAATACAATATCATTTTATGTTGTCCAAATTTCTACACTAATAAGCTATATAGCATCTACATGTAAGACAATGATTATAATCTTATAATTAATAATTTTAACATAAATCTAATTATTGTCCTTTCTCTTGAAAATGAATAAAATGCATTACAAGGAATTAAAATGTGGATCCCAAATCTTAGGTGATTGCTTGAAACTATACAATATTTTTTATATATAAACTAAGCATTCCTTTCCATTCAAAATAATACTATTTACAAAAATAAGTTATGCAACATAGATCTATTATAATGGAAGTGCATTATTCATGATATAATTGAAATAAATTCAACTCCCACACTTTAGGATTGGATTTTTGAAAATAAGATTTAGACCATAATTTTATTCTTAAATTTGTATTTATAACAAGAATTTTTTAATTCAAACTTCATGTCAACATCTTTACTAAAAAAATGTTCTGAAAATATCAAACTACTTTTTATCTTTTAATTTTTATTTTTTTAAAATTAATAAATTTTCTTTTATTAATTTTAAATAAATTAGTTGTTTATAGGAATATTACAACATAGTTAAAAATAGCAGGCTACACTAGAAAGCAGGATATAGACTGTCCATGAAAGAGGACTGCAATAAGGAGGAGCATACAAACGTGCAACATTATTAAAAGAAAGACGACTAGATGAATATCGAATATCGGTATTAAGAGTTTCTGCGAAAAAAAAAAACTGAAATCCAGTAATTTGAACCAAAATGTTGAGGATAGATTTGCAACTGTGGTCTATGCACTGCTTGACGAAGGATTACTGTCCTCGTCACTCCAAGCCTCACCACAAGCTGGATTGAGAGACCTGAAAATTTCCAAATTTGGAATTGGGACTAGGGTACGATACTTGATGGGGGAACGAGGGATTTAAACACCATTTTATAATTGAGGAGAAGTTTTTGATCTATAATCTCTCAAAACTTCCCCAACACCATATAAAAATTTAACTTCATAAAGTTTGGAGGTGGAGCAAACAATTTTATGAAATTTCTACTAAGATTATTTTTTTTAATACATTTTATTGCACCAATAGTTGAGAGGTTGATGAAGTGCCAATTTTATCCTATAAAGAAATTATAGGATGTGTTTTTTTTAGGAGATATTCTTAAATAAGTAGGTCATAACTAACTTAGGTAGAGATTTTTTAATTTTAGTAATCACTTTATCTATCTTTGATATTTCTTTTCTTAAGATTATTTTATCTCTTTTCAATCAAATTTGTCAAATTATAATGGAAGCGCTTACAATTCATATGCATAAGTACATGGTGTTTTTGAAAAGATGAGACTAGCTCGAAAATGCTACATGGAAAAATTGTTGTGATTGCAAGTCCTAATATCATACCAGTTAGAAATAATTTATGATACTATTTTTTTAAATACATCTTAATTTGACTTTGATCTTCACTCTAGCAAGGAATCTTGTTTTATTAGTGTATATATTGTATACAAATAGGCTTTAAGCCTACTTAGGTGTCCATTGACTCTTTCTCACACGAGGTGTCAATGTAGCTGTAAGGACCAACCTTAT